>JAHWFO010113857.1:6848-18576 GCA_023313115.1 Rhysida immarginata | reverse complement strand
CCCACAACTTCCTATTCATTGGATTCATCAAAATTGACATATCTGCTTCGGTTCAAAAAATAAAAGGGGGGTTCAGACTTTTGTATTCACCCTGTATATTGCATTCACTGCCCCAAGTAGTCGTTTACTCACACCATAATCTCTCAGCACTCTCCAAAGGACGTTCCTATTTACTCGATCGTACGCTTTCTCCAGATCAACAAACGCACAAAACATTATTTCAGTAAAATTTTATAATAGTATTAAGTCCTATGGGCTCCTAGCTAGGCGCGCACAAAATTAACCCTGGTTCAATAATTTTCTACGAAAGATTTACACAAATCCTGATGTAACTTAATATTTTATTTTAAAACATTAAAATTCAATAATTAATTAATTAGAGCAAGAGAAATTAACATTGAGACTATACCCATTTTAAGTTCAAATATCTAGATTCATTTTAATATGAATTTGTACTACATTTATTAGGTCCTAGCAATATTAAGTCCATGTACATCCATATTACTACACAGTCCACTTACATTAATGTGACCACCTGTCATCAGCCAGAATAACCACCATTCGCGGCGCGGACAGTTGCGAGACGGGCAGTAAGAGAATCAATAAGGTTCTGGAAGGTATTGACAGGGATGTGAAGCCATGCCAACTCCAGTTCTGTGGCGAACTGCCGTAGGTTGCGCGGTGGATGATCCACGGCGCGAATAACCCAATCGAGGTGGTTCCACAGATGCTCTATGAGGTTTAAATCCGGGGAGTTTGGGGGTCAGGGGAGTACCGTAAACGCATCCTCGTGCTCTTCGAACGACACACGGACACTGCACGCTGTATGGCATGTCGCATTGTCCTGCTGGAAGATGCCATCGTGCTGAAGATACACAATCTGCATGTTTGTGTGGACATGGTCCGAAAGGAGAGATGCGTATTTCCATCGATTCATGGTGCCGTCCACAATGATGAGTGCACCCAGGGAATGCCATGAAAACATCCCCCAGACAATAAAGCTGCCTCCTCCAGCCTGGACCCTTGTGGCACGTGTTGCAGGGTATTTGTTTTCTGACGCTGAACGCCGTACACGCCATCGCCCATCTATATGATGGAGCATAAACCGTGATTCATCGGAAAAAGACACCTTTCGCCACTCTGTTGCAGGGCCGTACCCAGGATTTTATTTCGGGGGAGGGGGGGTGGAAAAATTTTTGTTTGGAGGGGGGGGGGTTCCATTGTAAGTTTTGTTTACCATTTTTTCTATAATTTTGCTAAAGATAAGGCGATTAGCTGTAACTTGACATGCCAGACTTTAAAATTGGTAAAATATTGTATAAATTTGTATTTACGTATTAACTGAATAATTAAATAAATAAATAAAACTAATAAATGCCATAAGATTAAGAAACTATTTATTATTACAATTTAATGTTATATATCTACATTTCATAAGATTAATTGCAGTTGATGTGCTTTTTGGCTGAAATGATCCAAGACATTATTCACTTGTATGCTAAGATCGCGATGTATATTAATTAAGGCTAGTCCGGTAAGGCGATCTTCTCCTGTGCTATTCCGTAAGTATGTTTTGATGCATTTTAATGTTGAGAAGCTTCTTTCTACTGTGGCGGTGGAGACTGGAAGTACTGCTAAAATTTGGAGAAGTATTGCAATAGTAGAGAATCGCTTCTTGTCGCATTCTGTTAATGCTTCTAATGCAGTTATTGGTTCTTCATTCGCTGACTGCCACTTCTGTTGCCAGAGAGATCACTCTCCTTTTAGTGCGTCCTCGTAAGATTGCAAAAGGTCATCTTTGTAAAAACGTATACTTTCTTCAATGTTTTCATAAGGTACATTGCTCTTTTCTGGTAGAATATACTGAAGTGAAGTAATGGTGGCTTCATGTGATAGGAATCGTTCATTTAATGATGAAGTCAGATCATCCATAAAAGGGATGAATACCGAGATGCGATAATATGTTTCGGGATCCGATGTCTGTACA
Organism: Rhysida immarginata; assembly: GCA_023313115.1. Lineage (NCBI taxonomy): Eukaryota > Metazoa > Arthropoda > Chilopoda > Scolopendromorpha > Scolopendridae > Rhysida > Rhysida immarginata. Next base: position 16,589 of record JAHWFO010113857.1, on the reverse strand, counting down.
TTGCAGCGATGTTTTTGGAATTTTGTAGTTCTTGGAATCCTTACTTCCAAGCCTAAGTCATCACATATCTGCTTAGCATCTTTAAATACGGATTTGAAATGATCATCAACTTGTTGTCTCATTTGAACGAGGAGTTTTTTGCAATCATTTACTGCCTCTACTGCACCGACAAGATCCAAATTCACGCTTTGCAGTTGTTTTGACAAGGTGTACGTTATTCCGAGAAATTTACTCATAACGTATATGGTTACAATGAAACTAAAATGACTGACTGAATTAAGATTAACGAAGCTCTCAGGGATTGCTCAGGAGCAGGCACATCCTTTGTTTCTTCCAATGATGCAAATGTTGGCACAAGGGTTTCTTTACAGCTTCGTGCCTCTCACACTATCTAGTTTCACACATATTTTTCATTCTGTGTTTATCTAAGTTTGGTGCATGCTTTTTGATTTGATCCTCAAGAAATTTTGTGCGTTTGGGACTATTGAAAGAAATTGCATGCTTCAGAAATTATTCCCATAGCATTTCGAATAGCCTGAACTTTAGAGTAGCCTGTAAGACACAGATTTAAACAATGGGCAACACAGTGAGTGTATAAGCTTTAGGGTGTATGGCACGAATAACGGACTGTACTCCTCGAAATTCACCTTTCATAGAAGAGACTCATAACCCTGGCCTCCTAAAATTTCTAATTTTTAGGCCAAGACTGTCAAGTTTCTCTATGGTTAAATTTGCCAGTGACCTAGCTGAGACACTATAGACCGGAACAAATGATATAAAGTCTTTCCTTAAAACAAAAGGATCGGCACCTTCACCACCAGCCAGATATCTAATGCAAAGTGAAAATTGTTCTACTTGAGAAACATCAGTCGTTTCATCTGCCAACACCGAAAAAAAAATTGTTTTTATTCACTGTATCTGCTATTTTCTTTTGTATAAGATGGCCAAATGAGTCTGTAATTTCATTTTGTATTCGAGCACTTGTGTACAATGCATTTTTTGACGAAGTTTCTAATTGTTTCCTTAAACTGTGGTCACCTCCGTTTGCACGAAACCGCAGCAAGCTTCGAAAATTTCCATCATTTTCATGTTGCGTTGACAATTGGATACGTCCCCAGACTTTTGAAGCTCTTAAAGGCAGGCATTGCTGGCCGCAGAAGCGTACAGTTTCAATTATGGGCAATAGCCTCTCTCTGTTTTCCATTACTTTTAAGCGTTTTTGTGTATCGATTTGTTTGTCTATGGTTTCCACTTTTTTTAATATGAGCTTCTATATTGTCTTCGGCTATAACTGCGCGCTTGTGATATTTAGTACTTTCATGGTGACGGAAACATTCTAATGCTTTTCTTAGAGTTTTAAATGGCTTGCTCACAAAAGTCTCAATCTTTTCATGGCTTTCTTTGCCAGCTTCCTTTGCATCTAAAAACAACACAAAACTTGCATAATACACCCCTTTTTCTTTTTCTGAGTAAGCCAGCCATTGGAAATTTTGCAACCACTGGAATTGAAAATGTCTCGTAAAATTTCCGGATTTCTCTTCCATAAAGGCGTGGTAATGTTTTGTGGGTTTTCAAAAAGAGTTCCTGGCCTCAATCCTTTCCTCATTGGTAAGTTGCACGTGGACTATATCATATATCGATGACGTTTCAACGACAGAATACCCTGGTGGCTGGAGATTCTCAACACTGGTCGATAGTTGAAGGTTCTCAACAACTGGTCGATGCTGAAGGTTTTAATTCTGCAAATTCTTCCTGTTGAGTCCTATTTGAGATTAAAGTTCCTCAGTTTTGTTTTTTTTTGGAAAGTACAGCAATAGGTTATTTCCTGACGACTGTTTCGTTCTTTTCATTTTTATAAGCACTTCGGCAGGTATCCTATTTAAAACTAATATGAACAACAATTACAGGGTCGGGACACATTAATATGACCACCTCTCCTGGAACATGTTGGAACGTCCCATGGTATGCAGATGAAAAATCATCGCACATCATTAAAAGCTGACAACAGCGGACGTGTAGTAGCATCCGTTAACACAGCAATTATCGCCGTCATGGGCAGAGCAAGTGATCTGTCGGACCTCCAGAAGGGGATGATCATTGGCTATCGGGCCAAGGGGGGCAGCATTTCAGAAACCGCCACCTTTGTGATACCAGCAGGTGGTTATATTAAAGTGTCCCGACCCTGTAAGTGCATTGTATTCTTACATAACCACGCTAATTATAATATTCGACTACAAATAATAAATTGCATTCAGCACAGAATGGCTGAAAGCATAACGAATTTTTCTGTGGCCTTTATCAGATTCACTGATTAAAAAACTTCACGAGGGATTGAATAGAGCGCTCACGGTCGGTCATATATGGTCATATGACTGAAAAAGATTCCTCATTGGTTTTTACATGCATCCTAAGGGGTAAATTTCTGTTTTTACGCAAATCAATGTCAGTTTAGAATGACCACTAGAATGATATTAATGGATTTCATTACATGAGTTCTATAAGGGTCGTACAAATGAAAACGAAAATTTGTGTGGGAAAAAAAAAGACGACATGTAGGATCGTAAGTTTTTGTTTTCAACAATTGCGAAACCCCACATGCAAAATTGAACAATAGTTGCAAGTGGTGCATCACGTGAGAAAGAACGATAGCTCTCGCTTCGAAGCTCTGCGCGTGACCTCTTCGTCCAAATAACAAAATGGAGTCAACGAAACAGCAGCAGAGAGCAGTAATTTGATTTTTGACACGTGAAGGAGTTTCAGTTTCTGAAATTCATCGTCAAATGCAAAACGTCTATAGAAATGACTGCCTAACCTTCACTTGTGTTTGGGCATGAAGCAAGAGGTTTTCGGAGGGACGGTCATCATTGGAAGATGATCAAAGACCTGGACAAGCAAACCGTCCCATCACGGATGATCTCAAAGCCAAAATTGACGCTGTCTTAAAGGAAAACAAAAGAATGACAGTCGATGTCGTGGTTGCTAAAACTGGCCTTAGTCGTGGAACTGTTCACTCCATTATCAGGAACCATCTGCACTACAGAAAAATCTGTGCACAATGGGTCTAGCATTATTTGACATCAGAACAACTTGGAGTTCGAATGGCCATGTCCTGCAACATTTGACTCGCTATGAACAGGAAGGAGAGAGTTTTCTCGATAGAAGGGATGAAACTTGGTGCTTTCATTTCCAGCCCGAAAGCAAACGTCAAAGTCGTCAATGGAAGCATTATGGGTCACCACCCCCGAAAAAATCAAAAGCAATCGCAAACAACACGAGGAAGGTGATGTTGACCGTGTTTTTTGATTGCAAAGGCCCGATTTTACTGGACTTTTTTGAAAAAGGCACCACAGTTAACGCAGCACGACATGGGGAAACACTGAAGGCACTGCGCGCGGCCATCACATGCAAGTGTCCTGGACTTTTTACAGAAGGAGTGCTTCTTCTCCACGACAACGCGCATCCTCACACCTCGAAAGCAACGGTAAACCTCATCAAAAAGTTCAACTGGGAAGCAATGCAGCATCCATCTCAAGCCTAGTATACACTAGTTGCAAATGCCCATTGCGTAACAGCGGATGAAACACGTGTGGACGGTTTGCTTGTGTCAAAATATGCCTCGAAGCTAGCAACGGGCACGATCGCTCGGAAGGCGGTTTTTCCCCGACACATCAAAATGATTGAAACGTCACTGGTGTGGACGGGGTGCGTTTCTTTTCCTCCTTCCTTAGTTGGATGGATGCTGCATTGCTTCCCAGTTGAACTTACAGTCCTGGCTTATCCCCATGTGACTTTCACGTGTTTGGCCGCAGGTTTCAGTCGGACAATGAAGTGAAGGAAGAGGTTTTGGAATGGTTCCACACGCAACCAAAAGACTTCTTCCATAAAAGAATTACACGCCTTGTTACACAATGGGATAAATGACTTAAAGGGCAACTGACACCAAAAATCACCTATCAATTTTATTATTTAATAATATAAATGACCATCAACTAACTCTAATTCGATTTGTAAAATTATTATAACTTAAGTAGTTTTTTAAATATAATTTTTCAAACATCAGTCTTCAAAACTCATTTCGTTTTGAGCTTCGCCTCAATTCACCGCTAGGCATGACGTCGCACTGGAGAATCGTCTTGACTATCTAACATAGAATAACTCATCATTATTTTTCTTTTGCGGCAAGAGCTCATAAGGGTACACCTAAACCTCGTTATATGTACTGATTGGTTCCAAAAACTTGGTACGTAACTCGAATATGCGTATAACGAATACGTACTTTTCAGGGTCAGTAGAATAGAGGCAATGAAAAAATGTGAGACGTTTTATTATGTAGCTCTCATCAGAGGTCACTACTGTACTTTTTTAAAAAGAAATTTCCTTGATGACGCTTTGACAGTATCCAACCACAGCCCACTAGATAAAGGCCTGAGTGCTGTTTTCAAAATGGCGGCGCTCGCAGGCGGACTATCTGTGTGAAATAAGCTGAAATAAAGAATTATTTCATAAATTTGCTATAATTTTCTTACAAAATCTAACCAAAATAATTAATCTATTACAGGAACTAATTTTTGCAGATTTCTAAAACCATCATATATGGTTTCGAAATTTTTTATAGAAAAGATGCTTTTTCTCTTCCTCCATAGATGGCTCTACTTTGAAAAAAATGAAACTATATTTATTTGCACGTATGTTGCCATTGTTTTGATTTAAACATAAAGCCATTTAAATAACAAGTTCAAAAACTTAGATTTCGTTAGAAGATTAAAGCAAATTTATGAAATAATTCTTTTATTTCAACTTATTTCACACAGACAGTCCGCCTGCGCAATTTCGGCAACTCTACAGACTTGGGCTCGCTGGGCGGGGCTTCACCTAATACGTCACAGGTTACGTGGTAAAAATAGCTTAGCTAACTCCAAATTTCAAAACATTGATCACTTATAGGAAAATAAGCCCTTTCAGAGAATCTTAGTCGGATAAACATTGATCTGTTTCTTAAATAAATGCAAAATGCGATCTGATATTACATCTCAAATCGTTCTAATTCGTATGTTGGTTCGTATTTTGGTCTAAATTAACATTATTGATAGGAGATGGCGCAACCGGAAATTCTTATAGCAGCTGAAGATTAAATACAAAATGGATTTTATTACGTTTTAAATTATTATTATTTCGAAAAATAAAACCTTCTGAAAAGCAAAAGAAAATGTGTATTGTTGTTGTGACTGACTTTATGTCGTAAAGATCTGATAAGAACTTAGAGCCTGAGAGTATGAGATAAATAGGTGAAATAAATGAGGCATCGTTGCGTTTGCGGCATCGTTCCTTCATGGTTCCTTCCTTGCGTTGGTTTTGCTTGGTCTTCCCCTTAATTGCGAATTGTAAATCCTACCTATTTAGTCCCATTAAACTTGCCAAGTCTGAGAAATTGAGCTTTCTAGAGTTTTTAGTTTTTTGTGGCCTTTGGATGCTCTTAGGTTGGACAAAAAAGAACTTGCCAAGTCGAGTAAGTAAAATTTTGTATGACCCAGTTCAAATTGCGAGCATTATTGCAAAAAAGGACCATTATCACAAATTACGTACATAATTTTATTACAAATTCTACAAAACTAGAGACATCGTAGAGCATCTGCAGCCCTTCCTATTTTTCCAGCAAACTACTTATATAAAACCCATGGTGATATTATTCTTGTCAAGGAGGTGATAGACAAAACTTCTGCCAAGATTAGTAAGAGCAATTGAAGTTACATTTATTATTATTTACTAACGCACCCGGCAATGCTTCGCTATTGCTTTTTAAAAGTAATCTTTTCGAATTTTCAATATAAATTTTTTTCTATTTAAATGGAAAGCTTTTTTTCATGGCTCAAAGTCATAGAAATTGTGTTTCATCTGAATGTGAATGCACAGGCGAAATGAACACCTAAAAAAAAAGTTTTGAATTTATGTAGTGCACAGGCGAATATTCATGTTTAAGATTCGAATACACTGCTTTAAAAATGCTCCCAATCGTTGGCGGCAAAAAATTGAAACTGAAGACATGCACGAAAAATTGCTTTAAAACGCTGCCATCTGACTACAACGTTTTTTCGAAAAGTTTTTATTTATTTATTATTTTTTTTTGAGAAATCTCAGGTAGAAAGTGATCTTCCTCTTGCTTTGAAGCTGTGGTGTGCACAATTTCATCAGCTTCGGAATAAAACTGTAGAATTGTAAAAGGAACAAATATGTATAGGTATATACAGGGTGTTTCAAAAGGTATAATCCAAACTTTTAGGGTAGTTAGTATGGGTGATTCTAAGCAAAAAGTTCATATGATCACGGATCCGATTTTGAACGCTAATTGAGATATGAACAGAGATACAAATGCCGGCACGAAGATCAACATGTTAATACCTCAGGTTCTATAAAATCTAGGATGATGAAATTTGGGGGAATAATAGGGTACATAAATCTGTGTATACCGTTAAAATTTGATCGAATTGCAAGAGTAAATTCCGAGTTACGCAACAACATCCTACTGATTAGTACTCGCATGTGAGCACTGTTACGATTTTCAATGGGTACCTCGGAAACTACTTGTTGGAATACGATCAAATTTTAACGATGTACACGGTGTTATGTACCCTATTATTCCTCCAAAATTCTTCATCCTATGCGGTACAGAACCTGAGTTATTACGAGTAATTTGTTGATCTTGTTGGCGGCATTTTTTTTTCTGTTCATATCTAAGATATCGTTCAAATTTGGACCCATGTTCATATGAATTTTTTTGCTTAGAATCACCCTTACTACCCGTCCTAGAAGCTTGGATTATACCGTTTGAAACACCCTGTATATATACTGTATATATTCATACATACATACATTTTTATATATATAGATGATCATCAGTAATGAAGAATTAAGCTATTTTTTTTTAAAATTTCTATCTAAATTTCAATCAATAACAATATTATAAAAGAAATCTCAACGCTGAGAGATTATTATTATTATTATTTGGTAGTATAATTGTTCACAGTATGAGCTTAAAAGATAAAAAAAAAATAAAAATTTATATAACAATTTTAAAAGTTAAATATAACATTAATATTTAATTAATAACTATAATAAAAAAGAGTATAAATGTTACTATCTAACATCAGCATGTGCTACTAACTGTAGATGATAAAAATAACCAGTTTTTCTAGCATGTGTCATTCCTTTTTCAGCAATGGCTGAATGATTTCCAGAAGTCTTCCGGAACTTCTTGGACTGTATCCCGAACCTATCGCACCTCAGGACACAAAGTAATCTTCATAGAACAATGGAAGTGCCATTTTAATGTGCAAGACCGCCATGTTGAGGGCAAGAAGAGAAAGTCATCAAAAAATTTGCAATGTCCTGCACTTATCACGGCTACAGTTTTTAGGTACGTGTGGATTAGCACAATGTTCAAACCAGTGGGTTCTATTCTGAATTTCATATATCTTTACTGCAGGGTGGCGAAGAAGTCTAAAAGGAAAAGCCTGGATATCGAATACCCATGCCAATTGGAAGTTCACCTTGACCACAATCACCTTACTGATACAGCAGCGGTTCTTCGCTATAACAGAATGTCCCAGGAGACCAAAGAAAAACTGAAAGAGCTCTTTATGAAAGGTCACACAGCATCGTCTGCACGGGAACAATTAAAGTTGGAATTATACGTTGCAGATATTGATAATTACTACCAAAAAGCTGCAGATAATTCCATCATTCCAACAGTAGCTACTGTGCAGTATCTCTTCAATTGTGCTTTTAAAAATACTTATGGTGCGAAAACTGGAGAAGAAATGGATAACGACCTTGCAGATATGCTAAAAAAGTACACGTTAGATACTGTTGATGGAAAGGCAGTTACAGGATCAATTGCAGGCCACAAATATGTTGCAATTTGCACTCCCATAATGTCACGAGCACATAAAATTCTACCACAGTCATCAGAGATGGTATTTGTTGATTGTTCAAGCAACATGGACAAACAAGGACACAAGGTGTATATGTTTGTTTCACTTGGTCCTCCTGGTGGAGTTCCTGTTGGTTGCATAGTGACTGACGTAGAGAAGCTGGAGCTTTTCGGAGCTGGGTTAGAAGCTCTTATAGAAATAATGCCTGAAAATAGTTTTTTTGGAAAGAAGTTTCCACAGGTTCTAATGACTGATGATGATCTGAAGGAGAGAAATCCACTTCAAGCTACATGGCCAGAAGCAACGCTTCTCCTCTGCCAGTTTCATTTTCTGATGGCGCACAGGAGATGGTTATCATCAAAAAACAACAAGATTGATGAGAAAGACAGAAGGGCCATGTACTTTGGTTTCAAAAAAATACTTCATGCTTCAAATGAGGATATACTAGAAGAGAAATTTAGAAATCATAAAATGGAATACAAAGAAAACTATCCTTTATATGCGCACCATTTGGAGAAATCATATGAACGAAGAAAAGAATGGGCTAATGCTTATCGCAAAGATTTGCCAATCTGGGGAAATAACACAACGAATTATGTTGAAACAGTTTTCCGCATATTTAAAGACTGTATTCTTGAAAGGGTAAAGGCCTTCAATCTTACACAGCTGGTGGATTTCATTCTTATACGGTATGAAGGTTACATGGAAAGAAGGTTGACCGATTTTGCCCATGATCGTTATTGCAAAGCAATGACAAAAAAGTACTTAACAGAAGAAGTAGACTCCATTGATGTCTCCAAAATAGTCAGAGTGGGAGAAGACAAGTCATGCTTTTATGTCCCAAGCAAGTCTTCTCCAGGAGAGATGCACTTGGTTGATGCTGCCCATGGCTTTTGCACATGTCATCCAGGTCGTAGTGGTAAGATATGCAAGCATCTTTGCTCTGTAATCCAGCACTTCTGCTTAATAGAACAAATGTTTACAATTACACCAAAAGTAAAGGCTGCAGTATTTGAGATCGCAACAGGTAAAACTCCACCAGCAAATTGGCTGTTACCTTTGAATACCAATCCTCACAGTATTTTGAAAAGTTCGGATTCAATCGAGGACAGGAATCAGAATGAACCCTTGGAAGACGAACACTGCCATAAACAATGATAATAACATTCAAGACGTTTCTGTTCAACAAGTTCAAGACTTGCATGCTTCCTCTTCAGCAGTTCTAACATTGAAAGAAGAGGAGGAACTCCACAATCTTTTCAAGCGAATATGCTCAGGTGTCCATAACAATCCTGAAATATTTGTACCAGCAATCGAAAGCTCCTTGGCAACGTAAGAAAGTTCATTACAACTGAATCCTCATTAGTGTCAGCAATACGCACATTTGGGCGTTACAGAGGGCAAACAGCGATGACTTCAACTAATTCTCGACGAGGAGAGCTGATTCCAATCCAGCCTACATCCGTTTCCAGAAGAAAACAGTGTCTTGGTGGGAAGCGCAAATTTGGACCTGGCCGACCAGCAACTGGGATCAAGAAGATTCGGGCAGTTGAGAACCATGATTACACTATGTTTGGTCAACTTCCCATGAATAAAAGGAGAGCACCGCATGATCTTGAATACTGTGTGCAGAAGAATATGGCTCTGCCAACTAAAAGGAGTTCTGCAGATTAGCATTTCTTATATACTTAATTTTTTTTGTAAATTACCTTGAATTTCTTTACGATTTTAATAAAAAAAAATTATATTTTACTACATTTGTTATGACAGGAGAATAAAATACAGATTAGAATGCATAAATTAAAATATCTCA
>JAHWFO010113851.1:121466-141900 GCA_023313115.1 Rhysida immarginata | reverse complement strand
TTAATTTATTTGTCTTCTTTCAATTAAGGAGTGTTATTCATCTTAATAATTATATAAGATTTATCTGATGTCTCTAATGCTTTCTTCCATTATTTCCTTCATGTGTGTATCATCATTAAAACCCTTAAGGGCTTAGAGGGAAGAGACCCTATAAGAAGATTGTCATTCAACAAACAAGAAATAAATTTAACATAGCCTTCTCCTGCATAACCATGAACCAACAAACTTTTTGTGATCTAATGAAATCACATTAAAGATCTCTCTTCTTACCTACCTTACCTTCCTATTTAAGTACCACTAGTTTTTTTGTTTTTTTTTTGCATTCCCCCCCCCCTCCTATTAGGAAAAACCTCAAGCTTCTCATCCACAACTAACAAACCCAAGAAGAGGATGCACTAGGAATAACAGTAAATCCCACAAAATTAGTGTGAATGGGCTCATTAAAACTTTCCGTCTTTTGGAGAAGTCGGACCCAAAAATTCTGGTCTTTGGCAAACATGAATGTGTGTTTTAGCAGCATGTTACACCTACACAGAAGGGATTGGACATTTTTAGTCTCACCTCTCTGCTAAGGCCTGTCTGCCATAGGCGTCCTTAGCATCTATGAGGCACTCAAGCCCCTCCACCACGTCAAGGTAATGTCCACGGAGGGGGTTTAAGAAGATATATAGAAAACGCAATCCTTACATTGAAGTGTAAATCCAAGGGAAATAAAGACAAGGAATATATTAATAAACCAGAAATAAAAGTACTTGTTTGTATATTTCCAGAGATAAAAATAAAATTTAAAAATCAGATGAGAATGTGCAAGCCGTTACTATAAAACAAACTAAAAACTTTATTATGATTAAGTTTAGATTAATTAGCAAACCACTTGCAAGTAGCATCAGGTTATTATGCTAAATGTCGGTTTGGGTTTAGGTTACGTTAGGTTAGGTTAGGTTAGGTAATGACCATTTTTATTTGATTATGCACATTTCTCAAATAGATCCATCTGCAGAAATAACCACCTCCAACCATCCAGGAAGCTTTGCAATTCCAGATTTAAAAAAGTTTTGTTTTCGTGAGAGGATGAAGTCATTGAAGGCAATTTGAACATCATTCGATTACCTGTATATGAAGGAAAAACTTCTTATGATAAAAAAAAAAAACATCTGCATACCTATTTTAAAGCTATACCATTGAAAACTGTCTAAGGCATAGAAAAAAAAGTGATCGTCTTTTGAGGAACTACTTCAACTTTTGTTTGATTGATTTTGTTGTATGAACAAGAATGCTTCAGCTCCCATTAAACTTCTGTATTACCTATATTGGTCTAGTATTATTTTCTTTCAGCTTCCCAGTAAACTGCAGTGTTGGACTTGAATTAACCAAAATCTGTATTTACAAGACTAATAAAGAAAAAAAAATTCATAGCTTTGAATAACTTCCGCTTTTGCCAGTACATTTGAATAATTTGGATGGAAGATCAAAAACATAAAAATTGGGTTATTTTAATGGACTCCAAGAGTGCCTTGACTGTGATAGACCTAGCTATAAGATCACAAAAATGGTTTATCAAATCTAACATAGGCCAAATAGTAACAAAACTCTTGTATTTAATGGAGAAAAATTTTGAAATATATTTTTTATGGATACCTGCTTATAAAGGAATTTTTGGAAATGAAAAAGCGGATTTACTAGCCAATGGTGCATAATAATAGTCCCAAGGCAGTAATAAATCTATCAAAAGATGTGATAACTAAAGTAATAAAAAAAGCAAATGCATGATATATGGAACAAGATGCAAGATATACCGTTCAAAAGGAAGACACTGAAGGTTATGAAAATAGATCAAACAATAATATTCAGATTACGGTCAGGCCATGTACTGTTTAAACAGTTTCTCTCACAGTTGAAAATTTCGAATGATGACAAGTGCTCGTGTGGCATGTCTCAAACAGTAGAGCACTTGTTGCTAGATTGCCACCTATTGATGGAACATAGAAATAAAATGGAGGAAATAAACAAGAAAAGAAAGGAAAAAGAAAGGACTACCGAAATAAACTTACAAGAATTGCTGGCGTTAAAAAACAATAACGAAAACGAACAAAAACAAATAATAAGCGCGTTAAGGGATTATTTAATAAACTCTGGATTGTTAGGAAAAATACTAGGACCAATCCCTTGGAAAAACGAATACGGAACTGATTTGTAGATTTGGGAGCTAAAACCATCGGTAAAAACGGTAAGAGAAAAACGAAGGGCAAAGTCTCCAAGATAAGAGGGTCTAGCGGCTTAAGACGAAGAAGAAGCCAGTACATATGACACAAAGAAATATTTATGGTGCTTTATCTTCTTGAAACTCAATTAGCACCATAAATTTATATTTCTTTTTTAGCCTAACCTAACCTAACCTATCTCTTATTTCTTTTTTATTTTTTGAACTAATGCTTCCAAATTTAATGTGACTGATTAACTTTCATACCCAAACTGACCATATGCTTACTTTAAAATAATATTTGTGTATTGATAAAAATGTATAAACCAACAAATTCACGAGAGCTATTACTAATTTAATGAGAAATACGTGGAAAGGGATGGAGACTATGTCGAAAAGTGAATAGTGCATTACATAGAGGACAAATGTGAGTATAAGATACAAAAAGAATTTTGAAAATCGGTTAACAAATAAAAAGATTACATCCCTGGAGACCTTATTTATCAATCGCCCCTCGTATTATTGATGAAAAATAGGAAAGAAAATTCCACAGCCTGGGATCGAACCAGGAACCTTCTGTTCACCGTGCAGATGCGCCAACCAATTGCGCCACCGTGGACATGGAAGCATTACGCTTTCTACATGTCCGTAGGGCTGGTTGGAGCAGAAAAGCTACTTATAAGAATGCACCCTTGGTCTGTACGTTTATCCGGCCGACCGTTCGGCCGGCTGTCCGCCGTTTGCACGATAACTTGAAAACGAATTAACCTTTTCAAGTTCTGTTTTCAGAAATATGACCATCAAAGTCTTAGCTCGTCCGTTTCAATATGTACACAGTGTTGCATCTAGATAGAAACAGAAGGGCACTGCACCCTGCCCTTTCTTACTGCGCCCTGCAAAATATAAAGTAACAATTGTAATATGCACTTATATCTCTAACCTGCCCTACTTTCTAAACTAATATGCTCTAATTATTGTTTTATTCCCTGCCCTGCCCTGCCATTTTGCTTGATGCAACCCTGATATAGGCATATAAATTACCAAATAAAAGGGAAAAAAATAAAGATTTAAACACAGCTAACAGAACACTGAACCTGCAATAACATATTCAGATCAAATGAAGATAGAAACAAATATGAAAAGATTAGAATTCACAAAGTTAAATTACGAAGTATAACCAGACACAATATATTTTTAATTTTAAAATACCTGAAAATCATTAATTTTTAGACATCTCCATTTTTATTTTATGCATTATAAACATCTATTCTTGTAGTCATCATTAGTTTTAAACCATTGAAATAGCAAAAGATCATCACCATTTGATTCTAAAGACCAGATGACTGCTACCCCCACAACTCCGACCCCCATTGGAACAATTGGGCCTAAAGTTCATAGTAATGTAAATCTTGCCTAGAGGAATCTGCTTACTGAATTCCACTCTTCTATGTACCTAAATACCACATAGATCTTTTGTCCCCTCTGACTCCCACCCCTGTATTCTGACCCCAATGCATGAATCCAAATCAAACTAAATAGTGAAGGTTGACATGCTCATAGTAAACTACATTGCGAATTTCAAGTTATCTGCAAATGGCGGGTGGAGCCGGACGGACAGCCGGATAAACATACAGACCAAGCGTGCATTATTACAAGTAGCTTTTTGCTAAAGCTCCTAATAAACAAGTAAAATAATGGTAAAGGAACCAATCATTTATCTATATCTATATCTTGCTTTGTCCTTCCATCTGTCTGTCATGAGCCTTCAAGGCATGAGCGTATTGTTTCCAACAATATTGCTGGACCAACAGTGTATACTTCATGTCCAACAATGCAAGACAATTCATATGATCATGTTCAAAGATACATGAAAATAATTCTCTTCCCGATACGAGAAAATTTTAAGTAACTTCACCTGAATGGATGCCCTTTTATTGTGGGTCAGGAGATGGGTCATTCAGGGGTACTACGAGATATGCTGGCTGTAGCACTACAACTTCCGGGTCACCTTTACCAGAAAGATCATGGTTGAGAAGCGAGAACAGAATGGATGTATCTCATCGATGAATGAAAATAATTTGTAAGGCTGCTTGTGTGGGGCACATTAAATTCACCTGCTTTTGGAAATTAGGCCGTAACCATTGAGAGAGAAGGCCTCTGCATTGAAACATAGTACATTGTTACATATATCATTCATATGTAACAACCAATTCATATTTCAACCAATAATAGGCCCAGAATTTGCACTATCTACGATGATGTAACAGTGTATTAAGTTTCAATGCGGAGGCCTTCTCTCTTGATGGTCACGGTTAAGCAGAGGCTCCCGTTCGATAAACAGTCAAGTCTCCTGGTTGTTTTCTCAGAGCATTGCCATCAAGAATTCACACATTTATACACACAATGCGCTTGGGAAAATGGTCGAGGGCAACGCATGCCATTATCCTGGAGGAGGAATAGGTAAAGCGACAAAGGGGTGCTGTTAGTTGGTTATGTATAAATAATCAACATAACAGCACCCTTTTGATGACAGGGAGGAATCAGAGTTAATTAATAAATAATTAATTTCATGATCTCCTTTTTAAATGTAAATGTCGTAATATAATAAACAGAGAATAAAAAGAAAAATCACCAATGTTGAATATGCTTTGAAGTGTGATTCTTAAAGTCTTTTTGTGAGGTAAAAGAAATGAAAGTTCACAGGCACAATATAAAATTTAGTATTTTGAAGAAATAATTCAAAAGATAAAATCATGAAAAAATTTGAAATAGTGAATGAAAGTCTTGAAGTAAAAGTAGTGAAATTTAATGTTTTCGAGGCATTTACCTGATCATCAGAAATGAGATTTTTGAATGAATTAATAGTTGAAAATAAAATATAATTAAATGTCTAATTGTTTATTGGTTGTGATTGTTGGATGTGTTGATAGTTGATGTATTACTGTCTTGATTTTTTAGAAATAGCGGCCATTTGTTATGTCTGTTGATGGTTTGGACAGATTTTTCTTATTTGTAATGATATGTGTGGTTCCTTTTATTAAACTTTTATTATAATTTTCTTCTTTTCCAATGATTTTTGTATTATTCCAGTGTGTGTGTGTGTGTGATTTTGATTGACAAAGTGGTTAACTAAATGACTGTTTTTGTCTTTGTGGCGAAGTACTCTTTCATGTTCTGATTATTCTTATTTGTAGTTTTCCCTTTGTCTGACCTGTGTAGCTATGTTCACAATTTTTACATGGAAGTTGATAAATTATGTTTGTGGTGCTCCACTTTTCTTTGTTATTTTCATATATATATCATTGAAATTATTAATTGTGTTATTATTATTTTTTTTTTTTAATTTGTTATTTTTAGGTAGATGGTGGTTATTAATGTTATGTTATTTGTTATGTTAAGTATGATTTTTCTATTTGGTATTTGTTTTATATTTTTTTCTGTTTGTGTAACAGTTTGTTGTTGTATTATATCGAATATCTTTTATGTTGTTCTTGTTAATTTGGTTTATTTTTTGTTGCGTTGTTCGTAAAAGTTTCTAATTAAATTTTTTCTATGAATGCTATTGAATATTTGTTGTTTGTTAGGATAATTTTTAATTTTTTGAAATTTGCAGGAATATATGTTGGGGATGTGAGATTTTTTATTCTTTGTATATATTCTTTAATAGTGTTTATTTTTGGTATGTAGTCTGTTGTGAGAAGTAATGTGGTATGTTGTTTCCGTTTGTATGTTTTTCATATATTTCAAATTTTAGGGTATTTTCATTTCTTATAATATTTAAATCTAAAAATGTGATTTGGTTGTTGATCATGTTATTGCATGCAAACTTTAATGCATGTCTTTCTTCCAATAATTGTATTTGTTTTATTGGTCTGTTTGTAATGATTAAAATGTCATCAACATATCTCATCCATATTTTTATGTATGGTTTGTGTTGGGATGTTTTTAATAATATGTGTTCAAGGTTATTTAAATAAATGTTAGTAAATATAGGTGATAATGGGCTTCCATGTGTAAGCCTTTTGTTTGTGCATAAAGTTTTCCATTAAATTTCAATTGATTGTTGTTAAAACATACATTTATGGGTTGTATGAGATTTAGTATTTTTTGTGTATGTTAGTTATTCTTTAATTGATTTTTTTATGATATCAATAGTTTGTGTAATTGGAATGTTATCATACATGGCTGTTATGTATATATTATAAATTTTGTCTTTATTTTCTAATTTCTTTGCTTTGATTAAAGTCAAAATTTTTTTTAAATAATTATCTAAAAATTTTGCTAGTTTGTAGGTTGGTGATTTTATTTTTGAAGTTATGATTCTTATAGGCTTTCCTTATTTATGTATTTTTATTACTCCATAAATTATATTTGGTGATTCTTCAATTGGTATCATGTTTTTGTTGTTCTTCATCAATTATATTTTCTTTCTTTAATTAATTTATTTTCTTAACATGTGTTTTTGGAATTTTGTTGTTTGGTCCTCAAAACAAGTGACCCAGCATGTTTTCTTCAGGAGTGTGGTAATCATTCTCTATGCAAAAGTTGTTGTGGACACACCAGCCAAATAGAAATAGGTGGTGCTTGAACATCCTCTTTTCAGTCAATTTTCCCCCACGTGACTTTAATCTCTACAGGCTGTGGAATCAATTTCTCAAGGGATAACAATTCAACACCAATGAAGAGGTGCAGGAAACCATTATAGACTTACTTTTCAAGCCCGCTTATCCATTAGATTCGCGGGGGCAGCAGCCCTATGGAGGACCTCCAGCGATCGCGATCTTCCGCCATCAGGCGCATGTCCTCCCTGGTAATATCCAAGCGACTTGGACCCAGATTCTCTATGTAGTCTAGCCCACCTGGTTATAAGCTGACCCCTTTGTTCTTACCCACCGGCCTGAAAAACAACAACTGCCTGGGAAGACCAGTTTGCAACATCTGTTTCACGTGGCCATACCAGTGCAACTGAGAGCTCTCAATGCGGAGAAGTAGCGGCTCTACACTTACAGACCCCTTATTGTGCTGCTGTGCACTCCATCTATAGTGTAACACCTGCCACGCATCTCAGAAATCTCATTTCACCCACTTATACCTACGATCAGGCTCTTTCGGTCATTACCCAAGACTCATGACCATAGAGAGAATGAGGACAAAGCTAGATTTGAAAACAGAGAGATTGGCTTTGTTTCCCAGCTCATGTTTCATTACCACGGATCGCCACAGTTCACTTTGACACAACTTGCTGCACCGATCCGAGCATCCAATTTTTTATCCTGCCGCCCATCGCTCGTGAATGCAATCCCGAGAGACTTGAACTTCTCCACCTATCTTAATGGCGCTCCACTAATATAGAGAGTGTACTGAGCAGGGTGTCTTGAAAGAACTAGAATCTTAATCTTAGCCCACAGATCATCATCCCAGCCTCTTCATATTTGGCTGCAAACCAGCCTAGCACGTGCTGAAGTTTGGTGCGAGAAGACCCAAGGAGGAGGGTCAGCAAAGCAACCTCTCCACCAAGCAGTCACCCATGCAAACATGCTCGTCATCTCGGCTGTCTATCCAATCCATAAAAATAAGGAACAAGATAAGCGACAGTTTGCACTCGCAAACAGCAACCCATATCTTTTTTCTTGGACGGAATTTCCCTGCCTTCTTCTTAGAACACCTACCCGACTCGAACAAGTTTCATTTGAACATGCTTCATAGCTCAACCACACGGCATTAATTCATTTTATTTAAGACAATACTTCTACAGGTAAAATGCAACTTACAGGATACAGCGTGCTTGGCTCCATTTCAGGACATCAGTCTTCTCAATGGCCCATGAAAGATTCAGCTGAAGAACATTGCCTGCTTTAAATGAAATATGTACAATTAATTTTTTTCTTTACTAGAAGGTGTTTTGTAAGTAATTTCAAATGTACTGACCTTCTTCTGATGACAGCATTAGTCATGGTTCCTACCAAATTTAATGATTTGTTCTCCTTCTAAATATTTGTATTCGGCACAGGTAGGACCATCCTTATGGTAGGATTTAGTTGTTTAGCTTCAGAGTATGAGCATTTGCCTTAAATATCGTCTTGGTCTACTATTTTAACTTTTCAACCTATGCATGTCAGAGAAATAGCAGCCATTTCTATATCACAAGTACATTTCTTGTGAAAGGAGCGCACAAAATAATGTAGCAGGAGAGGGTACGCACAAGCACTTTCCAAGGCGGGATTTAGTGCTAGGCAAGAAGGAATTTCATTATCGAAGGCTGCTGTTAACTCCATTCTGGCTGACCAATGTAATTCGGGCATTCTCGCAAAGTTCACCTACAAAAAGCTACTTCGGAAGAGACCCCACCCCAGCCATTCACCTGACACGGTCAAATACATCAAGAAGATGGTAGCATGAGAAAACCCTCGGACACAAAAAGCAGTGCTTCTAAAGGCAGGAACATCTACATCAATGGTACACCACATAATTAAACGCAACTTAGACCTGTACAAATTCCATAAAGCCAAGTTTCAAGCTCTTAATGAACATCACGTTCATGAACGCAAGACCAACACCCGCAAACTCTATGAAGGGTACCTTGAGGATAAGAAATGGCTATTTGCTGTCACATTGGATGAAACATGATTTACCTCACAAATTGAAAGATAAGGGTAATGTTGTAAGGGTCGTGCAAATGCATACCATCCAGCAGACGCGAAAGGCTAGACCAATTGAGTGCGCAAATGGGGTGAAAGTTTTCAGCAAGGCTTCATGGCATGGTAATGCTCAAAAGGATGGTTGGAACTTCATAGGTGGAAAAAAAAGTTAAGGTGGATGCAAATGACTAGCAGGAGAACATTTTGAAACCTCTTTACACAGAGGATATTATGGTGTTGTATGGATAACAGAGCAGTAGTGTTTGTGTTCATCAAGATAAGACATCCAGCCACACAGGCACTCAATACAGAATTTCAGAGCACAAATGGAAGACGGTTTCAGCATTTGTGCAATACCCTTCTCTGCTATCCCTGTCGAGTCAACTTACGCCTCCCCCATGGACTTTTGTGGCCTTCTTAAAAGGGGTCTTGGGAGGCATCGCCCCAAAACCATCACTGGACTTTGGAAAAGTGTGAAACGAGGGAGGTATGGAATGAAAGTTCCTCACACTCTCCTGCAAAGAAGTCTGCTTCTATGGAAATTATGATGCCGGGCTATTGCCAGGAATCAGGGGAAACACATTGAACATAATCGCTGGTGGAGAAGGGGCTTCATGTGAAGTGACAATCATCCAAAATCAGCTAAGTTGAAAAGAAATAACAAGCAGATTTTATAGCATGAAAAACTGAATAACCTTTCATGAATCTGGAAGGTTATTTCCGCCGAACATTACTATACAGGAGTGGATGGCTTGGACCTCTGCATCTCGCGTAAAGCTAACCTTACGGATTCATCTGATGTGTCTAATGCCTTGTATTATGGGTAAACGTAAGGGTACGATGGGCTTAGAGGAAAGGGACCCTATGAGAAGATTGTTATTGAACAAACGATAAATAAATTTTGCATTGCCTTCTCCTGCGTAACCATGAACCAACAAACTTTTTTTTTTTCCCTAATGAAAAAAAACAAAAGATCTCAGTTCTGATGAGCCTTCTTGTATGCCAGCCCGCTCTTCTTCTCTCCTCTTTAATGTACGGTCTGCATTATTACATTATAATTATTAATATGAAAATGGGATCCTGAATGTTAATTATTCCTATTTTGCTTTACTAGAGCAACTGATTTGTTTATTTGACAATTTATGAAATGGGACAAATTAAAGATGCGAGTTTCATGCTCTTTTTAACTGAATTATAAAACTGGATAAATAATTTTGTCTGAACTGTTAGATTCTCTTTTAAAGAAAGTCTTTTTCTTCTCGCTCGATAGTGCTTATGAGCGTGGGTGGCCAGGATGCTTTTACTTTTCACTCTCCCCTTCTTTGGGCAGACATTGTCAAGCACTTTTGGGTAATCCGTACATTTTGCACCTCGTTCTAGGCAGATTGAAGCCCTTCGAAATTTACTGCTGTTTATGGAATCGGGTCAGTTTGAAGAAAAGAACGGGACGCAGGGGTGAAGATGAAACCGCCAAGAAAGGAAAGATTCATAAGGGTTCTGTAAAGGAAACTGATGTTTTCAGCCATTTAACACCCACGTGTTGTATATCTTATGTCAGTGGATTCTAGATGAACTGGTGACCAAGACAAAGATCGAGAAACAGAGCATTGGTTCCATTTCACCTTTCCTAGAACCTCCAAATGCCATATTTCTGACGTCGTAATCAATCCCAATTGGTCAACAGTTTGAACCCGACTGGAGAACTTGAAATTGTTTTGTTTTTTTTTAAAGAAGAATCAGTGTTTTTCTGAATCTTGTACAGTCCAGAGCACCAGTGGCTATTTGTTCAATTCTCGCTCTCTATGTGAGCATACATTTTTGCATCCTTTTCCACCCACAGGTGCTTCGCACAGAGAGAACATCAAAATTCTCTTATTTTCATTTTTTTTCTCTTTTGTTTCTATTTTCGTTACATCCTCCCGAGCAACAGACAACCGTTAAAAGCAAGTCTTTGCCGAGACGACACCATTGACCAAATTGGCAGAGTGCAGTAATAGTTCAATTCCCCATGACATGAATTTTTGTTTAATTCTCAATTTTAAGTACCGTATTTATTCTACTATAATGCGAAAAATTTTAGCCTAAAAAAGCACCTATATTTGTGGCACCGTATTATACAAGAGTATAATATTAGCGCTGCAACGACTGGGAGGGGGAGGGTGTCAACAAATGACCTTCAGGCTGATGAAGTTCAAATGAAGCTAGCATATAATATGCATCACAGTACATTAATATACAGTATATAAAATGTACATAATACAGCAAGGTAATTGTCTTATTGTTTTAATTTTCCATCACCAAAGGCTAAGAAATTAACTTCAAAACTGCGTCGATCTTATAATTTTCCCACTTAAATTTTATTAAATTAATATCCATTTGTTATTGTTAAGGCAACAGTAATCACAAAAAATCTTTGGATATTTGTAAATATCACTAAATAAAAAATGAAACTATGATGAAATTATGCAATCTCAAAATGTGCCTTGTCCTACTCTGATTCTAATGCTCCCAGACATGCTATGGCAGACGTTGAGTCAGTATAAATGATTGTGGGGAAAGAAACAAACTCCCCTTGTCCTAACTCAATTATGAGGTCCCAAAGACATTTCAGTGACTTCACGCATTCGTTTATAGCGATTATTTCGGCTTCGCAGCTGCTCAGGGCGACTAAACGTTGCTTCTTAGATGACCAGGTTATGGTATTTTTCCCCATTTTGATCAAAATTCGAGAGTATCCTTTACTCTGTGGGGTGACACACCAGCTAGCGTCAGCGAATGCGCACAAAGGACCCGCAGATGGGGTAAAAACAAATGATGTGTCGCAGGTGTGTTTAAGATAAGAAGCGACGCCCTTAAGAGCAGCCATATGCAAATGTGTAGGTGATTTAGCATATGTCGACAGCCTAGTAATTGCAAAAGCTATATCCGGCCGCGTGCAAGTCATTACATACATTAAGGAACCGAGAAGAGATTGGTAATTGGTAGAATCGACCAGTTGTGAATCCGCAGTATCATCAAGGTTCACATGAGGGCTTAGTGGCTTGGTCTTCGGTTTGATGTCTTGAAGGCCATAATCATGCAGGATTTGCTTGATGTAATGTGCCTGTGACAGATGAATTGAACCGTTCACTTGTGACACATTCATACCTAGCAGATGCTTTACCACTCCTAACTCCACGAGGTCGATTTCTTGTTTCACTTTGTCCATGATGGAGGTTAGGATGGAGACATTTGATGTTGCTGCCACGATATCATCCATGTAGACTGTTAAGAGAATGGTGCACCCAGCATTGGTATAGTAAAAAAAACAATCGTCTGCTCTGGATGGAGTGAATTGTAATCGGGCAAGAAGCTGACACAATTTTACGTACCAGCATCTTCCACTTTGCTTGAGGCCGTAAAGTGATTTACGCAATTTGCAGACGTGATTAACTGGCGTTGATAATCCCTTGAGTGGCGATAGATATATGGTGTGGTCTATCGGTGCGTGAAGATATGCACATTTGACGTATACTGGCGCAGTGACATCCCTGTATTTGCAGCTATGACAAACGGTAAGCGGAGGGATTCCATTCTAATGACAGGTGAGAAAGTTAACTCATACTGGCTTCTGTAGATTTGTGACGAGCCAATAGCCACCAACCTTGCCTTGAATCTGGACACCGAACCATCAGGATTGTATTTGATGTGGTAGATCCATTTGCTCTTTAAAATTTTGACATTTGGTGGTGGAAGCTCTAAATCCCAGACATGATGAAGCATGAGTGAATTCAACTCATCTTGCATGGCCTCTTCCCATTGATGATGTTGGGGAGAAGTGAGTGCTTGTTCATAAGACTGGGGTGTGATTGGCGGAGTGATTAGCAAGTCGGAGTCAGTAAAATCAGGATGACATAAGGCGGGACGTTGTTTTTCTGCCTTCTCTTTTAATCTTTGTGAACGTCGTAATACCGGTTGTGGGACTTCAACGGGTGGTTGATTCACTGGTGATTTGTAGCTTTGTAGCTTTAATATTAAGTCTATTAACGCTTTTGGCACTTCACTTTTTGTCGCAGTAGCACAAACGAAAGTTTTTCGAGAAAAGTCATCGACGGCTATTAACAGGAATTTGTTACCATGGATAGAAGTGGTAGGCATTGGTCCCACTGTATCCACGTGAAGTAGCTGTAAAAGATGTGTTGACCGTTGACCTCGTACAATGTTGTGAGGGGCGCTGCCTAGTCGTCCCTGAAGGCATGCAACACATGGTTGGTCATCAATTAATGGCAGCAAAACTTCAAGACCGCGCATGCTATGGTGTTTCACGGCTGCGGTGAGTTTTTTTGATGACGGATGGCCCAACGCATTGTGAATGTCACTATAAGTGACAGCCATTGAAAGTAATGGGGGGGGGGGGGTCCGTTTGGGAAACTGAATGGATATTTGAGACCACGGGAAGGAACGGGAGGTCCTCCACGCCCTCCTGCGCAGCGATGGTCGTGCCCTTGGGTGAAGTAATGGAATAACCAGTTGGGCCGAAGTGAAGACTGTAACCCTGCTTTGATAATTGACTCATGGAGACAAGATTAAGGCGCGCATTTGGGGCATAAAGCGCGTCATGGAATTTTAAAACTGCTCCTGAATCTAATAACACGCTTGCCACACCAGTACCGATGGCAGCAATCGTTTTCTTAGGGTCTGCAGTATGTATCCGCTTATGGCAGCTTTGAAATGAGTCAAAGAACTGTTTTTCTTTAATTAAGTGAAATGAGCTGCCCGTGTCAACTATCCAATCCTTGTTTGGAACACCAACACAGTTGGCTGCAGGTTTCTTGCTTTGTCCTTTTGTACCAGATTTGCGAGGCTTACGCTTAGGACTTGAAGCTGATGCACGAGGCATACGCTTTGTTGATGCAGGATCCTGCGAACGGGGGGGGGGTATCGCGGTGCGTGAAGTAGCTGGACCTGCAGTAGTGGGATAAATTTTGGACGGACAAACCGTTTTTACATGTCCTCGGCCTCCACAATTATAACATGTTACGTCATTTGTTCGACGGGCATTTGGATATGGACGCAGGGAAGAAACAGAGGTGGCACACGAGGCTACACCTATTGAGGAATTTAGCGTGGTGTGGTCCTTAAAAACCACATCTAGTTGACTCAGGAAGGTTTCAATTGACATTGATGGGTTTGAGTGGACCGCGAGTCTCAATGGAATATAAGTTGAGGGTAGATCTGCGACCATATGGTCAATCAAAATTTTATCATCTAGAACCAGGGACACGGCTCCAGCCTGAGCACGGATTTGTAGCGCTCTTGCTACATAGGCATTTGGATCATCAGCGTCTAAGAAACGCAAGGCTGAGAGACACCGCATTATTTCAGCCTGTGTCACTGAATCCGGCCTTTCATATCGACACTTAATTGCTTCCCATAATGTATAGGGATTGTCATCTTGAAGCATGACAATATCATCACTCACCATACTCAGGAGATAATACCATACTCTTGCCCAATCAAGGCGCATGGATGAGCTGGCTGATGCTTCTGTAGGGAGAGAGGTCTTTTCTTGGACATATTTGACTAGCCCTTTGGTTTCGAGAAAGGTTAAAACTCGATACGTCCATTGAATATAATTGGCACTCGTTGGCCTAGGGAGGGAACGACCCTCCTCAAAATACGATTCCTCCATATTGTATTAAAATAAAAGAAAGAAACCACGAACCTCTGCTACCATATGTTCAGAGGGGGAAGCAAAATAATATAATATTTAAGGGGTGATACTTTAAAGGAAACCCCGAAACTGAAGAATGAATGTGGCTCGTTGAAGACTTTTATTTGGCTTTAAAAAAAACGCAATATTTATTTATAAAATATCAAAAGTTGAGGAATGTTCTATACAATATGGTTTAATGAGGAATAGGCATTGAGATCTCAATTACAGAAGAAAAAAAATATTTCTCAGAATAAAAGAAAGAAATACTTGAATGTACATTAAATACAGCAAAACACTGTAATGAGAAAAATTAATCGCTACATTGAGTGAATTAACTTTAAATATAAAAAAGAATTGAGACAGACCAATTCCTTATAAAGAATAAGGAAAAGAAATTTCAAATTCCCATTACATGTCTAAAGAAAGACTGCAAAATGATAATCAATTATTAATGGGGAATAAAAATTGAAATTGTGCAGCATGGCGTCCCTTATGCGCGTTATTGTTGAAATAGCATTAAAAGAAATTTCATTATTACCTTATGGGGTAACCCGCGAAACAATGCTGCTCGATAAAGAATCATGGCTGCCGCGAGAAAGTAAGAAATTCAATAAGATACTAAACATCGAACGGCAGGGTAGGAGTAATTTGCAGAGCATTGGAATGTAAATGATAAATGGAAGATGAACGCCATGCTGCAGGGCCAGGAATGACGTGGAGGACCAGAAGGAGGAACGACTGGTCAAGCCAGTGGCTGGAAGTGGTCTGTCTGAAATTAAAAAATCAGTAACCACGGAAGGAACATCAACAATAGTGGGACACACATCCTCGTGCTCACGAAAATTATTCGCTTGGGACAACTAGCTGCAGACAGTGATAATCATGTGGAGATTTTAATTAACATTCATTAAAACAATATTTACTCAACAATCACTGTCTACAAAACGGTAAAAAAAACTTAAAGAATAGAAAAAATAGAAACTTAAATTATATCTATTTTTTACATAAAAATCTGAGTTTTCCCGAACAGTAATAGATAGTCCTGCCAAAACGTAATAGATTTCGCAAAAAAAGTAATAGATTTCACAAAAATGTAATAGATTTTGAGAGACAGTTTTATTTTTATTGGAAACTATGAAGGAATTATCAGACTCTGAAGAAAACTTTGAACAGGAATTTGCTTAAAATGAATTTATTTATTTAAAAAATATGAATGCAGAATAATGCAATAATTTCTAAAATTGGTGTTTTTTAAGAGCTGAAGACTATTTAGAATTGTTTCCGTGGCCTGGATTCTTCGTCTGTATCTGTTTCTGTACAGAGAACGCAAAGCTTTTAGTGTCATTGTTTTTGGAACTTAGTAATTAATAATTCTTTGGTTAATAGCATAGCATTGCATGTGGAAACAAGAGGCTTATTTCTAAAGTCTGTTTTTATAAGATGTAGTTGAGAAAATGCTCTCTCAACAGCAGCGGTAGAGCAAAGCAAAGATAATAAGGCCTTTATTGCAGGTGTCTCAATCAAAAACCTTCATTTTCAAAACTTTGCGCCACTCTACCGAATTCCTATATATCTTGAAGCAACTTATACTCATCATTCAATTCTTCAAGCTCATTATCTGTTATAATGGTAGGGAAAAAAAAAAAAAACTGACATTGGAACTAAACTGTTTATATTTCTGAAAACTGCTATTTTTGGTTCTAATCTAGATAGTGAGCTCATTCAGAATTTTGATGATAAAAAGGAACTTTATTTGAATTTGCTTGCACAATTCAATGTAGAAATTCTGTTGTTACACAACTAAAAGAAGCACGGATCATTAACAGGATAGTGCACCATCTGACGAATGTGATGGGTCACTCGATCTGAAGGTTTGACCAAGGAGTAAAGAATAGACTCTATTCTTTACTCCCTGGTTTGACCATAGTATTAGAAGGAGCGTCACCTTCTAATACTGTGGTTTGACTTGCCACCCATTTTTTTAACAGCACTAACAATGACGTCAACTGGATGTAGTCGTCTAGGTCAGCAGTGTTCATTCAAAACTATGTTAATCATTTAGAACGGGTTTGAATTTGAGGAGAACATGGGGAAAGAAGGAGAGTGTTTGAAAGGAACTATAAAGAAGAGGAAGAGAGGCGAAAGAAACGAAAAGTGTAGTACATGTAGATTAGGAAGAAATCGTAATGACGTAACAAAAATAATTGAACCGTAATAGATCTATTACAATTGTAATGAGTGGAACAACACTGCGCATGCCGCGATTTTGAATAAATTAACAAACACTGCCATTCTCCTCTTAATTTTCCCACTTAAATTTTATTAAATTAATATAAATTTATTATTGTTAACAGTAAGCACCTATAAAAAATGTTGGATACTTATAAATATCACTAAATAAAATAATGAAACTAACTTAGAAATTAGAAACACTGCTCACTTCGCATACCGCCATTTTGAATAAATTAACGAACATCTAAACAGAAGGAAAGCCTGTGCCCTGAAAATTCATACATTGTTACATCATAAAAAGGTATTGTTAATCGTATTTCTACCAATAATAAGCTCTATATTATGACTACCTATGGCCATGTAACAATGTATAAATTTTCAGGGCATAGGCTTTCTTTCTAGGAAGTGTTGTCAGAGACTATCAATAAGCCATTCTCCTTCTTCCCTGCAATGGAACTTTATAAACGTTTTTCACTTTTCTGTAATGAACTCATGATGTTTTCCACTTTTTATGATCTGAAAAGCAGTAACTGGTAATAGAAATAGTAAAATAAAGAGGTCCCCCCCCCTCTTTCTTCTTTCTTTTTCTGTATATTCTTGCCTATTTTATTTCTTGCAACAAGTCAAAAATGGGGATCGCATTATACAAGATGAGCATTATAGTACAATAAATATGGTACAGTCAATTCTCGTTAATACGAAACTGGCTAATACGAAATTCCGGTTAATAAGAAGACATTTTGTGGCCCGTCCCCGAGAAAGCAATTACTATGTAAAATTTTCTGCTTTATACGAACATATTTTCATTAAAATACGGTTTATACGAAATAAAATTTCATAATTTTATTGAAAAATAGTCCTTTTAGGAACAATTTTAATGATAAAATTTCAGATTTCGAAGTGTAAAGTTAATAAAAATAATTTTCAAAGTCATTTCATATGTGATTGCTTCTGAATTATTCGAATAAATTAATACTCGATTCTTTTAATCACTCGATACTTTTATTCGATTATTCGATAAGAAATATCGGTTATTTAGTCGAATTTTTCAAACTAACCAATCGCGTGCTATCAAACTAACGGGAAATCTGATTCGCAAAGTCTGAATCACGTGCTTTCAAACTAACGGGAAATCTGATTCGCAAAGTCTGAATCACATGCTTTCAAACTAACGGGAAATCTGATTCGCGAAATCTGATTGGTTCAGCTATTCAGATCTGAAATCCTGTCATATGGCGCTCAAATCTTTATTTAAACAAGTGCAATATCAGCATCGTTTCAAAATCAATTTTCTCATCGCTACAACGCAGTTATCTAATTTTATTACAGTCAGGAATTTTATTCAATGTCAGCTTCAAGCAAAAGGAAACGAAAGGATCTTTCATTAGATCTTAAGTTACAAATTCTGAATGCAGCGGATAAACCAAATGCTATAAAAGGGTAGGTTGCTAAAGACTTTGACATTCCACCGTCAACATTATCAACGATACTTAAAAACTCGGAAAAGATAAGACAACAGGCTGAATCGAGTGCGAAAAAAAGAAAACGAATGCGAAAAGCAGCACACGAAGACATGGAAACGGTACTTTTAACATGGTTTAAACAAGCAAGATAACGTTTTTTCTATTCCGGTATACAAACAAACTGTTATTACCAGGGCTTGAAATTCAAATCTTTCATAGAGGGGAGCATCCCCTCCTATGTTTGTAAATGGAGGGGAGTTAAACTCTTTGGGAGGGAGGCAATAAGTTACGTGTTATGCAAGTGATTTTTCAACATATTTTAATTTAATTTTCGTACATAAATGTGTTAAGAATAATAAAATACCAAAAACTCAGTCAAAAAATAAATGTAATAAATTCTTATATTTCAATAAACAAAAAATTTAATACTACTAAAATATATGAAAATGGAGTTTAGTGTGTCTTGGTATTTAGCAATCACTGGACATGATTTTGAAGCATCTAAACATAATGCTAATCTATGAGCTACCCAATAAATTCCTTTTACTTTATTACTTTTCTCTTGACGATACCGCAACGGTGACGATTGGAATTAGGAAATTCCATTAGTTCAAAAGTTATATCTCTATGAAAATATTCAACAATACTGATTGATGACAAGTTAGACCCGTAATCTAATGATTTACGGACCGAAAAGTGTGATAGTGTCCAAATTTATATTGAGAAAACTAATATTGTAAGATACAGAGAAAAAAAAAATTAATAAAAAATCATAAAAACTTTTAATATGATTAAATGTCATGAGTGGGAAAACTCCCCTCCTGAAAGTTTTTTTGGAAGCGATTTTAAAATTTTGGGCGAGAATCCCGCCATCCCGCCCTGAATTTCAAGCCCTGATTACAGATCTTTTTAGGAGAGATGAATAAAAATTATTTCTAACTTAAAATACTCTATTTCAGTGCTTATTTCATAACACTTTTAGTATTGTTGGTTTATACGAAATACGAAAAAATTTCTTGGTCCCCACGATTTCGTATAACAAGAATTGACTGTATATGATCATGGGTAGATTGATTCAAATTTTCTATTTTACACATTAATATAAACCAAATTTCTTTTACCATGATTAAACTTTGTTACTGCTAATTTGGATAAAGTACTTCTTTCTTATTCTTACCTTCCAGGCACAAACTTGAATGCGGATGGAAATTGCATGTAAGAATCTGGTAATAGCCTAGTTTGCATTTCCGATATCTCATCGGTGGCACTGTCGTTAACTATGAACTTATAAAATATGAGTTATTAATATCTATAAAACTGGGCCTTACATTAAATGGGTTTTGTTTTCTGGTCTCGTTTTTTTGATCCATATGAAAAACCTCAAGCTCCTCATCCTCCATAATGAGCCCAACAAGGGGATGACTAGGAATAAAAGTGAATCCTATGCAATTAGTGTGAACCGGCTCATCTAAACTTGGAGAAGTCAGGCCCAAAACTTCTGGTCATTTGGCAAACACGAAGGTGGATGTACGGGACGCTTTGGTAGCACATTATACCTACACACAAGTGATCGGACATTTTTAGTCTCACCTCTCTGCTAAAGCCAGTCTGGAACAGGTGTCGTGAAAAACCTACACCATAGCATCTATGAGGCACTCAAGCCCCTCCACCATGTCAAGGTAATGTCCTCGGAGGGGATTTAATAAAATGTATTGAATATTTATATGTGAGACGAATACGTAAATTCGTATCCGTAAAGTGGGTTTTTTTTTTTTTTTTGTCCTTTTTTTTTTTAGGGATTGCCGTGCACGTGGTTGAAATAAAGAGGCATAAATTACTACTAATATATATGTTTAATTGGTAGCAAATTTTTTAAAAGATATAATTATGATATATACAATGATAATGAATAAATGAAAATACATAAAGGAAATCAAGTTGTAGGCCTATCACACACTTCTAGAATTTTTAAATCTTTAAATCGCACTCTTAAAGCATCGTCCTATTTTATCTGCGCATAGTTCTCTCAATGTAAAATTTCACTAGTACAACAAAGTTCTATGATCACTATCGCACTTAAGCAGTCATAAATCAACTCTAATTAACCAGACCTCTGCATGAAGGGGAAAAGAAATAGCACCATGATACTCTCACCATTTCGACGACTTCAATCACAAGATTTAACAGTCCATAGGTTTCCCAGTGG
>JAHWFO010113851.1:97413-121456 GCA_023313115.1 Rhysida immarginata | reverse complement strand
AGTACAACAGTAACAAGGTTATAATTATAGAAGTGGCACATGTCACATATGTATGCATATAAATTCAAGGGAACTAAAGGCAAGCAATATATTTATTAATAAATCAGAATTAAAAGCACTTGTTTGTTTATTTTCAGATATAAATAAAATTTAAAAACCAGATGAGAACATGCAAGCTGTCAATACAAAACGTTGTTAAAACTTTATTATGATTAAGTTTAGATTAACTAGCAAACAACATGCAAATAGTTTCAGGTTGGTGAAAAAGTAATGTCGGTTTAGCATCTTTGTCTTTAGGGCGACAATAATGGCTATTTTGTTTGATTCATCAAAATACGATCCAACTACAGAAATAACCTTCTTCCACCATCCAAGAGGCTTTACAATTCCTAAATTAAAGAAGTTTGTTTCCGCAAGGAGGTCAAGAACCGTGGATGAACAATGATGGGAAGTCAGCATTTATTGACCATTTCATAAGAATGAAATCCCAATTTGGACCCATTCAAGAAATAATGTCTATAATCAAGCTAGATCAAGTCATAAGAAAATTGACCCATGAAGCTTTGGAAATCAGAAGAAACATGAAAAACAACTGGGAAAAATTCTTAAATAAGCAAACTGGTTTCGAAAAGAATCTGATCCTTGACATTGTCAATGATATTACAGAACATCCAACTGGAAGAAATTGTACAGTCATGGACAAAAAAAACGCTCCCTCACTCGATGCTGCTATATTTTAAATGAGCATTTACTAATTTTGCCACTAGGTGTCTGATATCGTTTAGTTCAGTCAGAAAATTTTCTAAATTTTTAACCAATAAAATCATACCATCTTATTTTCTTCCGTACAGACTATTTTTCTAAAACATTTTAAAGTTAACAATAACAAAGCAATAAATATTGTTCACAATCATTATCCAAAAGTCAATTGAGAAGAAATATTAAATCTAAATTTTATCACTAGTTTGCAGTGTGGTGCACTTGTAATCAAAATACAGCAGAAAAACTGACATGCTAATCGATAGCAGACCCCTAGTGGCAAAAATATAGCAGCACAGAGTGAGGGAGCATTTTTTTTGTCCAAGACTGCACATAGTCATGTCACAACCAATCGTAACAGTTTTATTTTTCTAGTTTTATATACTTCATTTGGCTTGTTAGTCCACCAATCAGTGTTTTGCCATTTTTATCCCGATTGGTGGAGAGCCACCATACATTTGGCGTTGTAATCGTTTCTTGCCCTGATGATGAAATTATATTTCGAAACGTATTGGCTACATGAAAAAACGCTACCAATGTTAAGCAATTTCAACCATCATGCAGTTATTACATTTAATCTACCTTATTTGCCATATGTAAATTAATGGGAGTGCTATTAAGGAATAAAAGCTTCACTCTCGTTTTGTTTATATTTTTTGAATTTAATGTGGCTGATCAACTTTAATAATTTATTGAGAAATCTGTCTTTACTCATTTGATTAATCAATAGAAACCAATACAATTGTTGACAATTGAATTTATCTTCCATTTAATATTAATTTAATACAGCTCTAGAAAGTGTACAATACAGTGAGCTAAAACAACGGACAAATTTAAGGCCACTTTGAACATTATCCATAACGTTGACACAATTACTGCCACATTAACGTCATATTCTGTACTACCGTAATTGCTACTCTATAATTGCTACCGTAATTGCTACTCTATAATTGACAAACTGGCCATTTCTAGACATGTCTTCATATGAGAATTTTGTTGGTTCTTTTCTGGTCAGGAATCACCTTTTGAAGTTCGTCCCTATTTGAGTAAAGACATCTGCAGGAGTTGAATAGAATCTTCGCTTGTAGATAAATCTTCCCCTGTGAAATTTCTTCCAATTAGTGCTTAATTGGTGAACAGGTGTGCGTATGATCAGAAGGAAGCAAGACTACTTTTCACTCGTGGAAATTTTCATCTGTTCCTGAAGGAAAGGAAAGGGCACGTGTAAAGATATGTTTGGAATGAGAAAATATAATTTTTATTAAATGACAACAACTTTAAAACAAATTGGAAACTAACTGATTAAGCCATGGTTAATTTTCTATTTCATGTTGCCATCCATCCAGCACATTTCATTCCTAATTTATCCCAAAATGAAAACTGAACAAAATAATCATTAATCATGTTACTGATCAATGTTTACTTTGTTGGATGAAATCAATTGTGCATTTCTACTTTTGTTTCTTGGGAAATTTCCCAAAGAATTGTGGACTGTAAATCAAATGATAGGTCAAATAAATAAACGCAAAGGCAATTCACCAAATCAATCAATGAAGATCAATACAATTTATCTTTCAGTTCAATGACTGGGATCTAGAGCAGTCCTCGCTGCGAGGGCCGACTAGGTGTCGACTGAATTCAATCACACCATGCGGAGAGGAGTGTCAGGGTTGCGGAACTTGGGTAGGAATCAAGGAAAACTGCTAGTGGGAAGTGTATTTGGTCAAAATAGATTTAAGTAATAAAATGCAAAAACATAACATACTGCGCACGCAGGGCCCTGCTGATAATTGTGAAAAAGCATTTACAAGCTTTGCTGCAATCAAAAAAACAGATAACAAATGAGTGGCTCATTGCCGAAAACATCAGGCGATTATCTGGCCTTAAAATATAGGGTAGCTGGGCAATCCATTCACGCTTGCCTGGATCACAACTAGTCCGGGAGCCCAAGTACAGCTGACACGAACTCCACTTCAAGTACTGAGTGCTAGTGTGTTACACGAGGGGAACTAAACAGACGCTCTGAACGTGTCATGTGACCCTTTTATTGCCACTACAACAACCTCCTTGGTCCCGACCACTGGGCAGAGGCCACAAATGCGACAAGGGTGGGCCATACCATTTGGTCATTAACTATGGACCAGCACTGACTGCTGATAACACATGCCCATTTGGCACAAAATAAATCCAGTTCAGTGCACTTATCTCAGTGAGACAGCACTTGGTTTCTGCTGTAGAGATTGCGACGCCTTACACAACAACGGCAGTAATCATGCAGCCTCCCTGAGGAGCAATTCCCATTAAACCCCCACTTAAAAGTACCGTATGTTTTTAAAATTGTTTAAAAATTTTATCAACAAGCCAGCACAGCTTAAACATCTGAACGTTTGAAATTATCTGTCTCACACTGAAATAATCCCAAGTCTATGTCTAAAGGATTGAATTATTCATAATCCACGCAGCGGTCCCCCTGGGACGATGCAAACAAATTAAAAGTCACTCACCAGCTTGCTTCTAAACCGTCTTTGAGAAATACCAGATTAATTCCAACACATGAGTCCGCTCACAACACAAGAGAGCAGGAACAAGTTCTCAATTTGGTTGCTTGCACACTCAATAACATACATACTTGTTCGACCATTTCATCCACCAGCATAACACAAATATTTCAACTGGAACTCCGTACTATACGAGCCCGAATTGCTTGGCAGCGGTAAACAAATATTTGTTCATCATCATCATCATTGGCCTTTATAGGCTTTACAGCCCTTTAGCCCCAAGCAAGTGACTGCTTGTTTCTAGACCTTAATTTATTTTTTGTGGCAGGGGGGTCGGCCCTACGCACAACCCCCATTTCTGGGGGAAATATTTGTTAATTGATGTAAATAAACATGACGAAGCGATTGTGCCTTTAATTGAACAAAAGCAGCTCTCTGTAAGAACTGTATCCGATCCCCATATTGGCATCAGCCAGGGGAGCAACAACAAAAACGAACACGCAAGCATGGTGCGTCGGCTTCGAATACAGAACTCCAATTTTTATTTTTCAAAAAACAATATATTAAAAGAATCGATCGTGGCAACAAAGTCATGCAGCCATCAACAGTGTTTCCCAGAGAAACAATGCTTGCTGCTGTCGATCGGTGCCTGTTGTGTCTCCAACACTAAATGTGCTTAACACAATGAAAGAAAATAAACATTTCTATGTTACGTGCAGGAACAGAGAAACTCGGTAAGATATATGATAATTAACAACCAAATAACATAACTAAAACGCACCTTGGTGGAACCAACATATGCTTGGGATAGGCGCGTGTTAGGCCTAGTAGTGCGAGGATCGCAGCGCTCACGCTGTCATAGGATGTCACAACCTCAATGAACAAACTTCAAATTTAAATCTTCAATGTTATAAATACAGTGATTGGACAATATAATATGAGCACCTTTGATTTTAGACGTTTTATTGACTATCTAGAAAAATACTTGACGAATTATCCTGAAACTTGAGGGTGTAAAGAGTATGTTGCATCTCGCAGATTTCAGCAAAGGTTTGTCCTTAAGGCAAGTTGGGGGACCAGCAACATATTGAATTTTCGTTTGAAGATCACTTTTTAAAAAATAATGCTTGAAATGCATTGTAGCTAGTACCAAATAAAAAAAAAACATTGATAACATTATGTTGGAATGAAATTCCTGATTATATTAAAGAAAAGAATAGCATAAGAAATTTTAAAAATACTTTAATAGATTAGTTGTTGTCTAGTGAGTGATATTTATATTTTGATTATATTTTGATCTTCTAATCTTAATTGTATAATGTTTTATGGTATCCTTTGGGGACTCTCTTCTTTAAGCTTCAGCTTTTTTTGTTCCTTAATATTTGTAATGAATATTAAAATAAATTATGATTATTATTATTGCTTATATCTGTTCATTTGTATGAGGATAGTGCTTATATTTATGAAGATATTGTGACGAACCCCCCCTTAATTAAGTATGCATACGAGCACGTAACCAAAGCTACTGTGTCGGGGAAGGAGATCGTCAACGGGGTTTGAGACTGATAACTGAGGAATGAGATGTTGGTGGTCTAAATTCACAATTAATCAAAGCAATTATAAAAAAAAAACCATCAATCTTTATTAACATTACCAGCTTAATAGTACATATAGAATACTGATCTTGTTTTC
The DNA here is from genome assembly GCA_023313115.1 of Rhysida immarginata. Lineage (NCBI taxonomy): Eukaryota > Metazoa > Arthropoda > Chilopoda > Scolopendromorpha > Scolopendridae > Rhysida > Rhysida immarginata. The sequence goes on along the minus strand of JAHWFO010113851.1, from coordinate 116,507 downwards.
TCTTAAAATAATTAAAATGCTCTTGACTAACTGTAATACAGAACTAGCCGGCAACGCTAGTCTAAAGGGGCTCCTTAGCCAACACGCTACCGCTATACTAATTGCCCACACTAGGTGCGCGGAACGCATGCAGTTTCTCACAATTTCATTCGCAACTTAAATACTTTTCTTCAATATTCTTTACCAAGGACTTTGAGCATGAGCAACAGATTATTGCAATAATTCCGCCCATGAAGACGCAGTGTGAGTGCCAACAAGTTGGGTCTGTAACGGGCAATCACTAACCTTCATTTCTTTAGGCATGAAGCTGGAGAGCGTCACGTGACTCTTTTACTTTGTCAACTCAACGAGAGACGCGAGGAGAATCACCGAAACCCCCGTGATTCCCGTACAGTTAGCTACTAACTATAATGTTTCCTCACTATAACACACAGTGATCCACCCTCCCTAGAATCAAGGAGATCCACTACACATGTATTATTCATGTGGGCGACGCTTCACGGAAAGTCTCACTGCTTCGGAATTATTGACACTTAAAAATCACCAGCTCACTGCTCGAAAGTGCACTTCAAACTTATTTCCATATCACTAAGGATAACAGACAAGTAACCATGTCATACATTTTAACAACATTTGCATTGAGCTGAACTTTAATCAAAAGTAGCATACTAAATGCATCAATAAGACGAGAACAAATAATTCTTCCAACTTAACGCGGATAGGTCTCTTTAAAGTGACAGGCGCAATTCGCCACCTTCGGCATAATCGTCCACTTGTAACAACTTTAACTTGGGAGCCTTGCGCTGTTCCACAGACAAAGTAAATTAAATTAAAACACACTCACCGTTCCCTGTCATCAATTATGGCAAGCAAAACAAAATAAACACTGTCCCCGCAGTGATACCTGCGCACAGAACTTTATTCACCAGGGACAGCCGCTCGAAACCTCCGATCGAACGCTCCTCTCGGGATCGGAAACGCCGCATCTCTGAAATTGCTTATTCAACGTTCACCCTCCTTTGCAAAAGCAATCTTAAACCAGTAGCACATACATCAGTTTAAAATTCATAATGTGGATTAGGATTGCAGACGTCGCAAACTAATGAAATTCAGTTCGAATGAAAATGTCGCAGTTGGACGCCATCATTACTATCGTCAACCGGGTAAAAAAAAAAACAAAAAAAAAAACAACAACAAAAAAAAATCGTGTCTTTCCATTACAAACTTTCACAAAAAAAAAGCTTTTTTTTGTTCTTTTACAATAACACGAAAACACACTATAACAACAAAAAGCACGCTTTAAACAATTAGAAGATGACGAACTCCTCATCTTCCAAAAATTTTCCTTAACAACAATACAAAACGACAACCATCTCACTCTGTTGCTTCGATCTGTTAAAGCAACAGGGTTGAGATTGACAACATAATAAACATTTATTTAAAATGACTCTCTTTAAAACACAGAATAAAAGATATTAATTATAAAATTACAAAACAAAATTATATTAAGCTGGTAATTAAAAAAGAACGGTAATACGACTAAAGAATTGCCAGATAAAACCTTTAAAATAATGTCTACCTTTATTAATAAACAGCATTTTTAGATGAAAAATTATAGCCCATGGAGGCTGCCATCTTTCCCCGAATTCGCAAAGGAACACTGGAATTATGTGACGTCAGGTATGGCCTGCGCTAAATAAAGCCAACTAGATGAGAAATGCACAGCTGCGTTTTTAATCTGTCCTGAAGCCGATCCAGCTTTAACAAGGTTGAAGACAGAGTTTATTGCGCTCAGTTGTTTTTAATATGTCAGATCCGGCTATCACTGATCCAGCAGAGTACGATATGGTAATAAAACCATATCAATTTGAACCGGTAAGAAAGTTAACAACTGATTCAAGCAGTTCTGAAGATCGCGATTCATCCGAAAATGAAGAGAACACGGAACCAAGTAACACGGATCAGCTGCATAATATAAACTGGTGCATGTGTAACAATTGTCAAGTAATGCCCGATTTATTGGAATTTATTTGCTGCCAGGAAATGCCAATTAAAAAGAAAATGACAGGTAAGTGTTAAATTTTAGCAAATGTCTAAATAATTGCAGTATTTAATTGTTAAATGAGCATGTCTCTATTTATACAGGCAATAATCGTTTACTTATTCTGATAGGTTTAAAATGCATCACAGAGCATGAAAACTTTCATGCAGTATGTATAAACAGGAATGTATTGGAGATTGCATTAGTAAATATAGATTGGTTTTTAAATGAGAAAATTCCTGACGAATTTCCAAATAGGTAAGCTCCTTAACAAGTTTTTAATTTTTCAAACCTATTCAGATTTAATTTTGTGACAAATTGTCACAGAAAAATTATCATCATTATTTTTCTGTTTTATCTTTCTCTTCACTTTTATTTTATTCATTTCTCTTTTCTTTTAACGAAAGTTTCTTTTGCCCAATCTTGGAAACGGTTGCTATGGCACCCCCCCCCCCTCCTTTCGAAACGCACATTTGGATGAGGTGGGGGTGACGGTTGACGTATGGCACGGAGCATAGCCTAATGATAAGTCGAACAACTCTGCGCCGGTGCCGTTGCTGTTGCCCGTAAACTTCATCAAATGTCATCACGACAGTGACGGCCTCCTGCGGACGTGTATCTAGAAGCCTCCTACTGCGTATCATTTAACATTGGGAATATTGGAAGAAGGGAGTGCCTCTAAACAAATTAATGCTAATAATTAACGTTTTAGAGGAATTCTGTTCATATTCATTTGAATTAAATTCTCAATGAGTATCTTCATTTCATATTAAGTTTAAATGAGCTTAAATTATTTTGTAAAAACTTTTGATAATCACGAGAACATGAAGCAGTCTCCTTACAAAGAAATAATTCCAGCAAGATTGTCAAATTAACAAGACTCCCTTGTTAAATTGTTATTTTTTTATTGCCTACAAATTATATAATAATTAAGAATTTATGATCGTCCTTCGATAACATAACTGGGATTCTTTCATAATATAAAAAAATAAATTACAATACTCATTTCCAAAAAAGTTGGGACAGTGCAAAATATATAGAAAAAACAAAAAGGGATGATGTAACAAAACTTTCTCGCGAATACAAAATAGCAGATACGTTCATGAAATGACATAAATATACTGTGTGCACCAAAACATTTTGTATCGTGGCCGGGACGTTCATTTTGAATGGGGGTGTTGCAACACGTTCCAAAATAGTAGGGACATACATTCTAGAAACCGCCGTTAGTAGTGGAACCTTCCGAATTGTTCGGGAATAATCTAGAATGATGACGTCATACTACATTCCGTATAAATAACAGGTGCCATCCGTCATTCAGGTAACTTATTCGGAACGATGGGTCGAGGCAAGCCAGTTAGCGAAGATCTTAGTGTTCGAATCATTCAAGAATTCACAAACAACGTTTCTCAGCGTGCAATAGCCAGAAGATTTAACCTGTCATCATCTACAGTACATAATATTATCAAGCGCTACCGAGATAGTGGTGAGATCACAGTTCGGAAAGGCCAAGGTAGAAAACCTATTCTGAATGCTCGAGCTCTTCGGATCCTCCGACATCACTGCGTCACACATAGGAATGCTGCGATTACGGACATAGCCACGTGGGCCCGCGATTTCTTCGGGAAGCCATTATTGTTGAATACTGTACGCCGGTGCAACCACAAATGCAAACTTAAGTTATACTGTGCACAGCGGAAGCCATGCATCAACAAACGACAGCAACGTTGCTGTCTGATATGGGCTCGAGCCCATCCAATTGGTCCCAAGCACGCTGGAAGAACACATTGTGGTCCGATCAATCAACCTTTACGATTGTTTACGGAAATAATGGACGCCGTACACTCCGGACCAAAGACGAAAAGGATATTCCCGTGTGCTACAGGCGTTCGGTACAGAAACCACCGTCTGTCATGGTCTGGGGCTGTATTAGTGGCCATGGAATGGGAGACTTGCACATCTGCAATGGCACCGTCAATGCTGAAGCGTATATACAGATTCTGGAACAAGCTATGGTGCCATCTAAGAGGCGCCTGTTTGGACGACGTCAGTGTATATTTCAACAAGACAACGCCAGACCGCATGCAGCACGCATAACTTCTGCATGGCTACGTCGGCAGCGCATTCGTATGTTGGATTGGCCCCCTTGCAGCCCGGATCTGTCGCCTATAGAAAACGTTTGGCGTATTATTAAACGTAAACTACGACAGCGACGACCCCGGACAGTTGAACAGCTGAAAACCTATATCCAACAGGAATGAGACAGAATTCCAGTTACGGTGTTAGAAAGATTGGTGTCATCAATGCCCAGAAGATTACTGTGTGTCATCAAGAGGAGAGGTGACGCCACACCGTGGTAAACGCCGTGCTGTCCCAACTTTTTTGGGAGTGTGTTGCACGTGCCAAACAGGAAAACCACCTGTATCTTTCTTTAAGCATATAAGATATGTGATCCCATGCCTAATTTATCGTTTATGTATTGTAATGCGTTGAAATAAACGGCAATACAATAATCCAAACAAATGTGTTGGAGTTCTTCTTATATGTTGCACTGTCCCAACTTTTTTGGAAATGAGTATTGTACAATGGGGTGAGAATTAGAAAATTATAAATTACAAAATAAATATAGGGTGAGAATTCCTGAAGTGGGCCCCTCAAAAACAACAATTTGAAATTTAAAACTTTTATTATAATTTATAGTTCATCCAACAAGAGAAAAACAGGGTGTGTCACAGGAAGTTTCAGATTAGCCAATCAGAGAAAGGGGGCCTCATGCGCTTAATCACTTCTGTCTCATGTCTCACTGAAGAAGCGCTTTATAATATTACAGCAGAAGCTTTAATATTATTCAGTTGCTTTGCTTTAATTATAATTAAAAATGTTGTACCCTTCATAAAATTATCTTTTAACTCAATTTTATATATATATCGTTGTTCGAGATTCCCTGGGCCTTTTCTTTCCAGGAGTCGAAAAGCGAGGAGAGGGGGGTGGTAGCTTCGCACGAAGACGCTTCGTTTCCTTCTTGAACAATTGTTCGAACGCAAGAAAAAGAAACTTGCGTTGCCTTGGAAGTTTCTTCTATCAAAGCAGATGAGCTTTTAAAACACTATTTTCCTTTAAAGTAGCAAAATACGTTCCACACAAATCTCCCTAGCCTGGCTGGGAATAGTTTTTTCTTGTTTGGCTGAAGAGTTGTTGCACGGGCGTCGCCATTACAAATTGACTTGTGCAGCCGCTGAAGGAGAGATCCCACAAAGCATTGCGGATGAGTGAGTAGTCGATATCAGACCGGAAACACACCCTGTTTTTCTCTTGTTGGACGAAGTTTAGTAGTACTTAATGGAGTATTAAAAATTCCAAAATATATTTGCAAACTTTCCATTTGTTAAACAAAGTTTGTTCTCGTAAAGATGTCTTTAAATTAGGAATCCAACTACGAATGAAAACATTGATGATTTATATTGTATGATCAAGAACGATGATATGATTAAAACATCGATGTTTCAATATTATCGAGAATAAAACATTGATGTTTTGAAAACATCGAACTGTTTCAGTAATACTATTTTCAGTACAATATTCAAAGGCAAAAGCAACAATAAGTGACTATTTTATTCATTAAACAAAATACACTAATCCCATGGTATATCACGGTTAAAATTTCGCGAATTTTTATTTGGAACAAATTTTTTTTTGCAAATTTTGCCAATAACTGCAGACCTTATAGGGCTCGTCTAAAAAGTACACCATCTAAATTCATTGTTCTAAATACTACACTCAATCAAACGACTGTTGAAGTCCCGTTAGCTCTATCGACATTAACGGCAATGATATTGAAAACTTTTTAGAAAACGCACTAACAGCGTGCTTATAAAAGGCTTATAATCACAACTGTTATACATGTTTATACTTTCCCACTTATAAAAGGCTGCAATATTCTATTATATAAGGGTCGTACAAATGAAAACGAACATTTATGTGGGTCGGGGGGGGGGGGGGGGGAAGATGACATATAGGATCGTAAATTTTTGCATCATGTGAGAAAGAATGATCACTCAGGCTTCGAAGCTCTGCGAGTCATTGCTTCGTCCAAACAAGCAATCGCAAACAGAACGAGGAAGGTGATGTTGACCGTGTTTTTTTATCTCAAAGGCCCGATTTTACTAACTTTCTTGAAAAAGGCACCACAGTAAATGCACGATATAGGGAAACATTGAAGGCACTGCATGCGGCCATCAAATGCAAGCATCCTGGACTTCTTACTGAAGGAGTGCTTCTTCTCCACGACAACGTGCGTCCTCACATCTCGAAAGCAACGGTAGACCTTATCAAAAAGTTCAACTGGGAAGCAATGTAGCATCCACCTTACAGCCCTGACATATTCCCATGTGACTTTCACGTGTTTGGGGATCTCAAGAAACATCTGAAAGGCAGCAGGTTTCAGTCAGACGATGAAGTGAAGGAAGAGGTTTTGGAATGGTTCCACACACAGTAACCGAAAGACTTCTTCCATAAAGGAATTACAGTGGCATAAATGCATTTGGAGAGTAGTTTTAAATTCCTTGTATACACTTTGGATAAAACAAATAATTTTAGTTTTCATTTGTATGACCCTTATACAAATATAATAATTTTGATTAACAATGTCTAATTTGTTTTTTAAAATTTTTTTTTTTTTTTAATTTGCTGAATATCCCAACAGTTTCACTTTCGCAAATAACGGGACGCCATTTTTGCTGCTGAAATTTTGTTTGGAGCCGGAGGTTCGGTCTCTAAATTTGCGGACGAACAAAAGTTCATTTCGCTATATGCTTGAATGTGTTTTCTGTATGTGCTTAAAGAGTATGAGAGGATTACTCAGGCTTAAACAATTCGTTTTTGGGTGCGGAGTCAGTTTATCGCAGATTTTCGTGGAACGTAACCACCACGATAAACGTGGATTACTGAAGTTACTAGTACATGCACATACGATTTTTTTATTTGTTTTAAAGATCCCATATATTTACAAACAACTAAGACCCAATATTTTTGAAAAGATATAATTAAAAAAATTTGCTTAACTGACACATCGTATGACACAGAAGGATCAGTCTAAAAGAATCTAGAAATGCTGGGCCCCGATTTCTGCTGTCGTAAGTTAGCCTCGTGTTTACTTCCTGCTTTGTGACTTTTAATTGCTTATTCTCCCATATTCGAAATGCTAAATGAACATTGGCATACACAACAATAGGCTTTGCTATTATCAGTGTGGTCATCAGAAAACCATTCAGAACATTCAGGCTTTTCAAGCCAAATTTTTTGAAATTTTGTTTTCCCCATCCAAATAAAACTAGACAACTGGAAAACTGAATGAATGATAAAATTGAATTTGAAACTGAATCACATCCATTTATATCCTGGGACCCGGATATCGTAAGCCATGGAAATTCGACTTCACCCGCATGTTTATATCTCGCATATGTTAGAACGGACCATCTTCCTTCATGGGGGGAGGGCAGTGTTTTTAATACCTGATACCAGCAATGCTTACTTGCTTTTTTTTTTTATTATTATTTTTTTTCTAATAATAATTATTATTAAATTTAATTGTATGACACTTTAAACCTACCAGGCCAAGTAAAACCAAGAATGGCTCGTCAGGTCAGACCCGGAGGGAGGTGAGTGTCAACTTTGTTGAAAAATAAAAATAATCTAAGTTAGTAAGGTAAAATTGCTTAAGTTTAAAATAGAATAAAGAATAATTTTTAATATCTTTAGTTTTATCAGGGATTGAACTCCATAGCCTCAAAGCACGATATGAAACACTACGCTCTAAATAAGTACGGGACAAGAAGGGTAAATAAATATTAGTATTATAGCGAGTATTATGATCATGGACGTCAGTACAATATTTAATATTAGTTATTAAATTATCACCCATAACAACATTTAAAGTTTTATGGGTAAAACAAAGAAGGCGAATTTCATAGAGTTGATAAATTGTCAAAATCTTATATCTTTCAAATAGAAACTTAGAAGAAAAAGTGAAGGGAGCATTAGCTATAATTCTTAAATAGCGTTTTTGCAAACAGAATAGTGGAAGCAGCTGATTATAGCCAGAAGCCCCCCAAAAAATGATTCCAAAAAGTTAAGAAGATTGAAAATATGCAAAATATAAGTTACAGAGAATAAAAGAAAGAAGATATCGATGCCTATAGACTAACCCAACAGCATGACTAAGTGACAAAGACAGATATTTAGTATGTTCCCTCCACGAAAGATCCGAAGAGATCTAAAGACCAAGGTATTTCGTATGATAAACTCGCGGAATTGGAGTATTATTATAAAGTATATTAAGAACAGAAGAATTAAATTGTTTATTACGCTGACAAAAATGGATAAATCATGATTTATTTGGATTTATTGAAAGTTTGTTCAATAGGCACCAATTGTGCAACTTGTTCAAAAAAATATTAACAATAGATATTAAAGTAGGTAACTTTTTATGGGAGAACGCAACGCTCATATCGTCAGCAAAGAGTAGAATAAATTCTTTTGAAATTTTAGAAATATCATTAAAACTAAAAATTACCGAATTAGTATCTCGTGGACTAATAAAACCATGTTGGTTACGGTGAATAAATTTATTACCCGATATATAGTCTAAAAATTGGTTATAAAACAATTTTTTCCATAATTTAGCAATGGAAGATTGAATCACAATGGGTCTATAATTTAAATAATCATTTTTATCCCCTTTCTTGAATACTGGAATAACACGAGCTACTTTCAATATCTCAGGAAAAATACCAAATTCTAGAGAACTATTAAAGAGCTTCGCAATAGGCTTGCTAAGAAAAACTGAAAACTGTTTAATCAAAGATATATTCATACCTAGTGGATCAATATTATCTTTGTTAGGTAGAATTTTTATCGCATTAATAACTTCGCAAGACGAAATTGGTAGTATACAACAAGAGTAATAAAATTTTGACTCATTATTATAAATACACGGAGAGTTGGATAAAGAGGACAAATTTTGAGGAAAACGAGCTTCTAAGAATGGACGAAGTTCAGTTGAAGTCGAAGATTCAGATAACAAATCCGGAGCAATAGCATTTGAGATATTCTTCAATAAGTTCTTTAATTCCTGCCATTTCTTTTTGGTTGAAAAAATATTAGAAAATAAGAGTCTGTAATAAGTAGATTTGGCCTTCTTAATCGCAGCTTTAGTTGTTTTCAATAGGTTTTTATGGCGAGTTCGAAGATCAGGTGTAGGAGTTTTACGAAAGTAATAAAAAGCTTCATCCTTTTCTTTTATTAATTTCATTAAAGAAGAAGTCATCCATCGATGCCGAAAAATTTTAAAGGAATTAATATATTTTGTTCTTTGTGGAAGATAACGAGAGATTCCTAATTTTAGATGATCTATAAATTTCGAACAAAGTTCATTAATATCATTGTTATCTTGAAAAATTTCAGACCATTCAGTGAGCTGTAGAAAGCTATCAAGCATCACCATTCTTTGAGTTGATTTAAGTTGGAATTTGCATGGTACTTTTTTAGTTCGTTTGATTGGAGAGTGTTCTATTAAAAATAGAGGAAAGTGATCAGATGATAATATCTCAATTATCCCGCTACAATAATCTTGATCTACATTAGAAAATAGTTGATCAATAAGGGAATATTTATCAAATCTCTGATCGTAATGCCTATAAGGCAGCGAAGATGGTTTCAAATTATATGACTGAGTAAGATTTAACAGGTGAAAAGTAGAAGTATGAGATGGAAAATTAAAATTTATGTTGAAATCACCAATCAAATAATAATTCTTATTTCTCAATGATATTGAATTAAATATTTCTTCAAGCTTGTTCAAAAAATTTTGATAATTACCGTTTTGGGACGATAAACCGTGGTAACGCTGTAGGAATTATCAACATGAATCGTCAACAATTCATAATCAATATTAATTTCCGATAAAGCGGTATCAAGAGATGACTTAAATTCATTTTTGACATAAGTGGCAATACCACCGCCACGTTTATTTAATCGAGAAATAGAGTGAGTTCGATAACCGCTTATTGAAGGAAGAGAAACATTAGAAGTAGTCCAGGTCTCAGTCAATGACAAAATGTAATGTAAAGTATCCAGTTTATTGAGATAAACCATTAATTGATCGAAATTTGCCTGTAAACTTCTTATATTCAGCAGGAAAAATTGAAAACTTATCACAATGGGCGGATAGTAGTTTATTAAAATCATTAAACGTCGAGGTTATTAAATAGAAGGAAGATTCTTCAATCTGTATCACTTCAACATAATAACAAAAGATCCTGATCTGACTTGATAACACGTACTGGAGCATTATCAGTTTTCCGCACATACATATTCCCGTTTTTACCCCAAAGATATTTAAAACTATTTTTATTATGCTTGATCTCATGGCCTTATAATAATTTTAAATCCTTCATTATAAAGTCCAATAGATTTTGTATCTAAAGTTTTAGCACAAACTTTTTAGGCTTGTAAGATTTTATTTCTTTAGAAACTGTTTGAGAACTTAACCAAAATTTTCCTGCCAAATTTATTTGTTGGATTAATTTTGCCCAATCTATAAGCCGCGGTAATATCATTAGGACCACACCTCACCTTCATATACTCTACAATTTTTAAACAGATATCCACTAGATTTTCATTAGGGCATTCAGGAATACCACTTATAATTAAATCAGAATTATGTGAATTTTGTTCTAAAGAATTAATTCTATTAGTGAGCTTATCAATATTATCTTTTAGCAAAACATTTTCTTGTTTTTAAGTACTATTTTCCTTCTTCACTGCATTTAATTCAGAATTTAATGAGGTGGAAGATTTTTCAAGGTTTTCCAGCTTCTCCATTAAAAACGAGACCGAATGGGATAGGGAGGATAGGTCATTTCTAATAGCCGTTATTTCTTCAATTTTCTGTGTTATAACCAATATTTTCTCTTTTATCCAAGTTATATCATGATTTAAGTTAGAGTCTGATAAATCACAGGAATTTACTCTAGAAGACTCACAAATATTGTTAATCCTCGGCCTACCCTTGGAAGGCAATGGTATACTCTTCAACGGCATATCATCTTTTTTTCTTTCTTCTTTCGTTTTAAACAACTAGAACATTCCTATTTGGTATTTGTTTCTAATAAATAATTTAAAGAATCTTTGGTGATTCCAACACAAAGAGCATGAAAAGGTCGCTGACACAATCCACTACAAACAAGCAGCTCTACTTTTTTTACATATTTTTTACAGGAGCCACAAATCTGCCCAGCCATTCCCTGCGACAAAATGTGAACAAGTTTTTCCAGTATATAAAAAAATTCCAGTGAAAAACTCTTTTTCCAGGTTTTCCAGGCCTGGAAAAACTTTTAATGAAATTCCAGGCTTTTCAAGGAATTCAAGACTGCGTACTTTATATATATTTTTTACTTGTCATCTTTAAAATTTCAAGGAGATTTGAAAAACTATTAGCTTGCCATATGATTTTTTAAACAAAAAATACCAAAAAATGTGTTTGTTTATAACTTTTACTAATTTATTTTTTAATTAATTCATGAAGATACTGGATTCAAAATGATTAGCGCATAATTTGCAGTTATTGTACAAATACTGAGGGGGTTTTATTCAATAAATCCTGTCGTCTAGAATTTAAAACCCATCACTTACTCCTGAGAGATTTAAGAAAAAAAACTGATTAACAGAATAATATAATGATGCTTCCATAATATCATACGAATTTTATACCCCAATTCCATGTATATATCTCTTCGTCTTTAGGATTAGGGAAACATAAACAAGATAATTCTGGTTGTTTTTCTTTATTATTAGAGCAATTCAACGCAGAGCAATGTTGGGAACGTTTTACCTACCCATATTGATGAGAATATTACCTGCTACCCAACGAGAAATCAAATTTCAGGGCAGTCTGGCATTTGTCAAAGCACAAACATTTGAAGAATATACACAAATCTATGGGAAAATGTCTGCTAGCCTGATGAAGATACACGACCACTAGGAGAAAGTCGCGCATGCGCAAACCAAATTTGGCAACACTCGAAGGCGAGAGTTGGTCAACTTATCATTAGACTATGGTGCAGAAAGAGCAAGAGAGATGTGGCGTCATGGTGATAAGATGCGGTCCATCTTCACTCCTTGCATTAGTTGATATAATCGATGTCACATTGATAATTGTCAATGAAAGACAGTGTGAATATTTGCAAGACTGTTTTAAAAGATACTGAGAATAAGATTAGCATTGAGCAATGCTAATTTGCAGTCTTTGGCGAGTAACGAACACAATGCAATGTACTGTCATATGATGCTCAACGAACAACCTGATCGAAGACCGTGGCGGTAATTAATTTGTCAGTGAAGCAGTGACGGTTAATTATGAATGGTCAAACAGATACTTTACAGCGACAACGATCAACAACTGCTACGAATCCATGAGACCGACGAAAGATCAAGGCGGATTCAGCAGAAGCCAGTGGTCCAACGAATTCTTGTTCATGAGAGCGACAACCCCAACATTTTCCGTCAGAGAAACAGCGTTTACAACAACGACCGTGTTAACACTTACGAGACAGTTGATAAGTGGTGACAGTTTAACAGACAACGACATAAGGTATGGTGACTGTTTAACATAGACACGCATTACTGAAATACGGGAGGACAATTTGTTTAATCACGATAACGCGTAATTCTCATATCTACTATAATCCTTTTGAATAATTGTTTACTCCTTTTAACCATTCTCTTTCTTCTCATTTCTGTTTTATATAATCTACTAACATTCTTTGTTTACTCTACATCAATATTCTAAGATGTCAGGTTTTTATTTTGTAATAATAAAGAAATCTTAATCACTTTCATGACTGATTCTATCTTTAATTCTCAAGTATTACATTAAGTTTTTGAAATTAGAATAGTCCTAAGAGAACCTAGGTATATATTTTTTAGATATTTATCGTGTTCTGTGTCGCTAAGTGATTTGCATTGTAGTCACACACATCACGAGACAAGAGTGGACTACAACTTTTAAGTACGTTGTTTATCATTTAGAGCCATGAGATTAGCAGCCTACCGCCAGTATACATCGTGATCCTGGAACCGGTTAGGAAAGGGGATCAGAAAAATAATTCCATCTTGTGTCGTATTAGTAATAAGACGAAATTATTCTGAGGAATCAAGAATTTATAAGGGCTTCGAAGAAAGTTTACAGCCATGAGAATTTTATTTAAAAAAGCATGTTTATTTTTCTGTATTTGTTTTATTAATTAAAGATTGTTTTAATTTTCGCTCATTACTTTTAATTATTTTTTAATTGAACAATACTGACAAAATATATCTGAATAATTAAATGACAAAAATTCAAATGGCCAACAACTTTAACACGAGATGGAGCTTTAAACACAAGAATTGTAATGCAGTTATAATACAGAAATATGGCTTTAAAATTCCAGTATCAAAAAAATTCAATAAGAGCAAAGTACCAGTAATTATTCCATTAAAGGCCTATTGTTTTTATAAGGAAAAAGTTAATACATAATGGATGTCACTATGACTACATACTGTATCATAACTAATCCTTTAATACCCTAAAAAAACGAGAACAATGTTTTTTTTTAAAACCTCATCCTTCGGTGGCTTTGGAACTCTCCCTATGTCTTTTGGTAATGGTGGAATCGTGATTGCAGAACTGGTTATAGGGAGAGAGCACATTGTTAATACCTCATTCATCATTGTCTTAATGAAGTCAAAATTTTTCTTTTCGTAGACGGGTCGTGCAACCCATTCCTTTCCACCATTACTTTTTGGGCACACAATTTTGAAACTTTTTTCTCCATTAACTGTTAACTGCTCTCTATTTACATTACTGTTGTGATCCAATATTGCCAACTGGCTTTTGGCCTTCATTCCCTGATAAGAAAAACGCTGGCGTTTTGGACAATATTTTGTTCTCAGGGAATGATAAACTTCTACATTACCAGTATGGCAAAACTCAGTGGCCTGATTTAAATCTTTGAGAAATTTGCGTTCAAGAATGGTATCTGCTAATGCTTGACATGCAGGACTGTTACTACTCACCCATTTCTTCGTTCTCGCTTCATCACGCATTCTTTGAATTTAATAGTGTCTGTCCACTTATGCACATTGACAACATGGTGTAAAAGTGATGTCCATTTTTCCTTTAAAAGAATTGGATCAAAGTTACATGACTGAGAACACCACCATTAATGATGGATTATGGATTTGATCCATGATCCCAGTTCTTTTCCAGATTTAGTTTTTGCTTTTTCTGTTACCGGGTAATTTCTTTTGCAAATTCTTAGCGAGGTGCCAAATATCATATTGGTGAGAAATAGTAGGAAATTTTTTTTTTCATACATGATGTGATTTTAGTTATGTATTTTTGATTTTTGGTTGTGGAAATCGATTCCTGATCTTTTTTTGTGTATGTAATAATATATTTTAATTATAACCATATTAACTTTCTGTATTAAATATTCTTGGACTATTTTCAAGTTTGGGGCAAACTTCCGCCCCTAGGTCTATCTCAGTTTGCGTTCAAATTCGAACCCATGTTTACCTTGACCCCCTTAAATTGTTTTACACACGATTTGAATCACCATATATAATCTTTAAAATTACAATGCTTAACATATACAAAAAAAAATTATTTGAAGAATTTTATATTTTATAAACCAGTTTTCGATCATGGTTTCAATTTTGGTTCGATCGTCTTTCAGTATGCCTAACGCATTTTTATTTTAGTTATGTATTTTCAATGGAAAAGTGGATGGAAAATTGAGGAAAAAGACGTGAAATAATGCACTGTATATTGTTTATAATTGTACAATGTGCTGTTAAGGTCTATTAAATTTCATATGCTAGTGCTTGGCGATAGTATCGATGGTAGCTCATGTATCGATGTTCAAAAAGTTTCGAAATCAAATTTTTTAGTCTTCTTGAATCTTCAATGCTTCGATGTTCCATTTTGAATACTGTTTAGATTAATGTATTTACTGTATGCAATGAGAGAACACGTAAAAATGCGCTGGTTTCGTTTGAAGCCCCTCCCCCTCTCATACTTTCTCCAATATGGCCGCCACAGCCTTTTAGAGATTCTCATTATGCTGCAAAGAGAGAGAATACTTTTATCTTATCAGAAATTTATTTATGCAGTGAAAGGGTTAATAAATGAAATCTAAATGGATTAATAAATAAAATTATTGCTTAGTTTTTTGCAAACTCCACTTATAAGAGTTTTCATCAACTCTGACCCGCACATAGGCCGAATGTGGTTTTTAGGGGTCATTTTTTGGAAAAAAAAAAAAAAAAAAAATTGGCTTATACACGAGTATATACGGTAATAAAATGATAGTCACCAATGTTGAAAGGAGTCTTGTAGATGGTTGCAATGAAGCTTGATGAAAAACTGTGCAGTCTTGTGAATATGAAAAAAGTCTTGTATAGATTGTGGCAGAAGATGATGATAAAACTTGAAGAAGGCAATTCAAAATGATAGAAGTAAAATTGATGAAAGTAGTTCAAAAACACTTTCTTCATATTCACAAGACTGCATAGTTTTTCATCAAGCTTGGTGACTATATCATTTTATTATTTGCTTTTGTATATTTTAGTTTACTGGTTTTTTTACATTAAAAAAGGAGAACACTAAGATATTAATTTAATCCATGAATAGACACTCTGGTTTCAAAATTCTGATACTGAGACTTAATCATCTGTTTTAAAGGACAACTCTATGGTCACATACAACTTTACTTAAATTGAAAGACTAACCTATTAATAACATCATAGCATATCTAACTTTTTAAAATTTGAATCCTAAATGTGTGAAAAACAAAAATTCCGAGCACGATTTGAAATCGGGGGCATCATCTTGGGTGGAGGTGTGACGTAGTGCAAGGATTGCTCTCATCAAGCTTTGCAGTGAAGCTTTAACATTCACTATAGATCTACATTCACTCAGTACTGCGTTCACTACAATTTTCACAATGTTTGGGCATGAAAGCAGCGATTCAGATATTAGTTTTAAGACTTACGAAGATATGGAGGCTTATTTTAACAACTATCTATATAATGAATTGGACAACTATCTATATCAGTGATTTGGTTAGGTGTGAAACCATATAGTTTAGAACCGCGATCACCCGTATTAGACGAGGAATAAAGTGTCGCCGAATCGACGGAAAATGTATCACGCACAACAAATTGTCAAGTATAATTAATACGTATGTTATTTAAATGTGAACAATTTCATGATAATAATTTTTAAATTAGGTATCAGTGCACAATATGTGAAGATATGCCGACATCACAAGTGCGAACTTATGCTGTCGTGATTCAGCAGAGATCGATCAGCATATGCCCAGTGGTTCGGAGTGCATCACCTAAAATTCCGTCTTTTCAAAAATCTGCATGGATTACGATATACCAACAAACTAATTTGTCCATTAGATTTGGATGCACCTGGGAAGAAATAAAAGAAAAGTTCCTCCCCGTTGCGTTGTGACAGCCATTCGAAAAATCTTTCCTTCACAAGAACATTGTGGTTTCAATACTGTAAAATTTTATTAAAACTAATTAAAATTCTCTCAAGCAATTTTCTTTGTTTATTTGATTCATAACTAAAATTTATGGAAAATCAAACTAAATTTCAGGTTATCAAATGTATTTTGTTACACTGATATATTTTAATTTACGATCATCACTAAATATGAACTATTTCAGCCAGTTTAAATGACAAATTGTATTAGCTTCAAACATTAAACAAAAATTTGCTACTGTTAGCACTATTTACTTATTTAACTAGATTACCTAATATAATTTTAATGGGGTCATAGTCAAACATTAAAAGCAATAGCCAATAACTAGTCCCCCCTCCCCTTTTCTATTTGTGAATTTTAACCATAAAAGTGGCTTCAAATCATAATCAATTGGCAGTTCCCCCTCCCCTCTCTATTTCTGGTTGGCTTCCATTAAATGAACAAAATAATTCCCCTTGACGAAGTAGCAAGAGCTCTGAGTTCGTCTATTGTTTGAAAAATTGAATTTCTCGGATGTAGTATTTAGAAATGAAAACGAGCTCATGTTCTTACGTTTCTCATCATTCTCAATCAAATGTGGCCATCTGAACACTTCAAAACGTGTAGTTGCATTTTGTCCAGTTGCATTTTATCCGAATACCTCTTTAGTTACGTAGCCTTGCGCAAATAGATAGTGAGCTTAATTAATACCTACGTACATTAATATGACAGGATCAATAACAAAACAAACCTTTTCAAAGTGAGCGGAGCAGAGTCGACTAGTTCGCGGTCGGAAGCCAGCTATCTCTTCGATCAAAAATTATCCATTTCTTCCTAATTCTTACTTAGGCAATTGAAGAAATGATAAATAATTATCACTACCTCTGTTCTTATAGCCAAATACTAAGTAAGAATGAGGCATGGCGAATATGCGATTTACAAATTTAGGAAGATCAGTCCTAAATATCTAGTCAGTGAGAAAATATCAGGAGATGTTAGAGAGAGAAAGAGAGCTAATTTTTAATGCTGGGGCATGGTGATAAAATCCATGTCAACACAGTGAATTAGAGAAATA
This sequence comes from Rhysida immarginata, assembly GCA_023313115.1. NCBI lineage: Eukaryota > Metazoa > Arthropoda > Chilopoda > Scolopendromorpha > Scolopendridae > Rhysida > Rhysida immarginata. Next base: position 98,818 of record JAHWFO010113851.1, on the reverse strand, counting down.
ATTAGCATTAATTGTTTGAAAGCTTCCATAGTGTGATTTTTTAATAAACTAAAAAAACAAAATGAGTATATATGTGGATCGTACTAATGAACAGATTAAAAGCACAACACTCTTTAACCACAACTAAAAAAGAGTTGTGGTTAAAGAGTGTTGTGCTTTTAATCTGTTCAAACTAAAAAAAGTTTCAAAATTCATTCAGTGTCATTCATGTAATGTCTCATTTTTGAAAATCATCTATTCGTGACTTCGCTTTAAAAGCTACACACATTTCAATAAATATTCATTTACATAGAGTACATTAAATGAATTAAAATGACCAAAGTAATTATTATATAATAAAAGGAGTGGTTTGATAATATTTCAATAACATGTGAATCACCTTTTTTAACCCCATCCTTCATTAGAACTTACATTGGTGCCTTTCATTTATTTATTTTATTTTAATTTTATTTTCATTCAATAAAATAAATGAATGCAGACCAGTCATGGTTCATCATCATATTTTTAAAGGCTGGCCAATAATTCGACTATAATCACTTATTTTCGTTTTAAGGCTTCCATTTCGGTGAGTAGGTATAAAAAGGAGATTCACATTTGGAAACTCTTTCTGGTTTTTTTTTTTACTTAAAAAAATCACACTGTGAAAGCTTACAAACAACTGGGATTAGCATTAAAACATTAAATCGACCCCAGCAGCTAACCTCGCACTACACTATATGATCAAAAATATCCGGACACCCCTCACAGATCATCGATTGGCCCAATGTCACATGATAATGACTTGCACATCATTTAAATAGCTTCCCACACCTTCAGACACAACTCTGCTTGGACACTGGCAAGAATGGGTCGTTCGGCAGAGCTCAGTGAGTTCCAACGTGGAACCATCGTTGGATGTCACCTATGCGGCAAGTCCGTGCGTGACATTTCCAGCCTTCTTCAGATACCCAAGTCAACAGTAGGCGATGTCATTATGAAATGGAAGACCCGGGGATCAACAACAGTTCAACAACGAGCCGGTAGACCCAAGAAACTAACGGACAGAGACCGTCGAGTGCTTCGTCGTGTCACCCGCAGCAACCGGAAGTCCTCGGCGGAAAAAATTGCCACAGAGTTTTGAAACGCCTCTGCAAATGATGCCAGTACCGTGACAATTCGTCGGGAACTGTACACGATGGGATTCCATGGCCGTGCTGCTGCCCACAAGCCCCACATCAGCAGGGTCAACGCCAAGCGACGTCTGGAGTGGTGCAAAGCCCACAGAAACTGGACAATGGACCAATGGAAACGTATAATGTGGAGAGACGAATCTCGCTACACACTCTGGCAATCCGATGGACGAGTTTGGGTTTGGCGCATATTGCGTTTCTGTGGGGGATTCGATGGGATGGTACAGGACTAGACT
>JAHWFO010113851.1:76095-92413 GCA_023313115.1 Rhysida immarginata | reverse complement strand
TAGCTGACGAACGTTCGTTTTCAAAACATCAACACAATAACAATGGTGGACACAACAATGGACAGATAATACAGAAACAAACACCACTACAATCATGAGGATCGTGCGCGATAACAATTAAATGTTATTCGCCGACACGACAGCGCATACCTGGAGAACGCTTCTTACCTGAGTGCACAGAGCCCACAGTCAAGTTCGGAGGAGGAGGAGTCATGGTGTGGGGCTCATTTTCATGGTACGGACTGGGCCAGCTCGTTCCTGTGAAGGAATCATGAACTCCGACCGTTATCTGAATGTTTTGGACAACTGTGCACTTCCAACGTTGTGGCAATTTTTCGGAAACGGGCCATTTCTCTACCAACACGACAATGCTCCGTGCCACAAAGCGAGGCGTGTACAGCAGTGGTTTGCGGACTCAGGGGTCGAAGAAATGGGTTGGCCGGCACAAAGTCCCGACCTCAATCTTATAGAGAGTCTGTGGGATGAATTGGAAAGACGCTTGCGGGCCAGATCACATCGGCCAACTTCTGTACCTGAACCGATTCTCGCTCTTCGGGAGGAATGGAGGAACATTCCGGAAAGTACCTACCAACATTTGGTGGAAAGTCTTCCCCGAAGGGTGGAAGCTGTGATTCGGGCAAAGGGATGTGCAACACCTTATTGATTTCCATGAAATCGCAAACGTGCATGTGTCCGGATATTTGTGATCATATAGTGTACGTCACTTCCGGAAAAATAATGGCTGGCATGAGGGGAATGCAAACGCGCTATTTTTCGCTTTTCAAAGCATTTTTTATATAGAAATTATGGACCAAAATTAAAAATTTCAATGGAATCATGTTATATTTATATCAAAAATTGATATTCTGTAAAAAAATTATAATCGATTTTTTGCGTAGAGTTGCCCTTTAAACATTGCATTCACTGCATTTCTGTTTGTGTTCAGCATATATTATAAAACTCATAAGACTAATATCTGATTCACTAATGTATTTTTTTCTGTTTGTTGATGTTTTAACTTAATCCTTTTCCTCTTTGTTGAAGACCACTCAGCAGATGTAGACCTCTCTCCCTAAAACAATTACGAGATTGCAACCTTATATTAGTCAAGACTGAAAAAAAAGTACCGTACTAGTTATATATTTTAGATACAAATATAGAGATGCAGTTTTACTTTTTGACTTACTATTTCTTGGAGTATAGTAGATTCATCAAACTTATTTTCTTTAGCTGCTTCTGCATCATCAATATCTGTCCAAGGTAGTTTGTCCAGTAACTTAAACGATTTAAAAATCAAAACTATTTAATCTTTATAACAAAGCATCTTTATATTGACGCATATATTAGTCAATTGAATGTGTAATGAGCAGTTCTCTACACCCTAAGATTTATTTACTTTATTAAGTGACTACTTAATTTAAACAGGTTTTTTAAAGTAAAAGTTACCGGTACTTTATTAATTAAAAATGCCTAGAGGTTATTGAATGTTAGACAATTAATAAATTGATACTTTTGAAAAATTAACTGTCTATTTAAATATGCACAGACCCGAGTAAAAATATCATTTGAAATCAATTTATATCATTTGACATTTCAAATGATCTCAAATGATCAAATTTTTAAGGAGATGATGATAAATGATTTCAAATGGCTAGTCATTTGTGCTTGTGAAAGGTAATGACATGATATGAATTGTTTTGAAATGCTCTTGTTTTAAAATGTCCCACAAAAGATAGCAAATGACAGGACATGAAATGATACGAATTAATTATAAATGTTCTAATGTTTTGAAGTGCTCTAGAAATGTTAGCAAATGATATGACATGAAATGATATGAAATAATTTTAAATGATCTTTTTCTTGCCATTTTGAAATGTGGTTAAATGATTGCAAATGGCATGAAATGAAATTATGCAAATTGATGTTATTTAAGTCATTTACTTTTGTGAAACACTACTGACATAATGTAACAATTTAATTTTATTTTTGAAAATTTGCTTAAAATTTTTGAAATGTTTGAGAAATTATAAAATGACATTATATGAAATATTAGTATTTCAATTGGTTTTAAAAAATAGAAATTTCTCTAGAATAGCTATTCTAGAGCTCTTATAAGTGTGTTGAATAATATTCCTATTAATATTAATCATATTAATTGATCTTATCCAACAAACACTTTAAATTGATCTTATCAAGTTCTTTAATATATAATAACAGTTTTGAATCACTTCAGCATCTATAATTACAAATATTAAAATTCAAATAAATAATTTTAATTAATTTAAATTTTAATCTTTTCATTTTAATTTATTGAATGAGCTTCTTATGAAACGTTCGAACGTTGATCAATATGAAAATAATAGCCAAAATAGCAAAAATAGAACAATTGTTCGTTAACGTAATTGATTAAGGATCCTTAAGGCGTGATTCCCCCCCCCCCCCTTCTATTCGAATACACGTGATAAAACTTGTAAGTGCTGCTTTATTATTATTTCTTTAACTTTAATATGTTATAAATTTTATAAACACTAGAATTATACATATATTATTTAAAAATTAAGAATAAGGGGTAACTCAGATTAATTAAATTTAAAGTTTTATAAAATTAGAAGGTCTGCACCAAACTATCACGTGATACCACATTTCCGGTAGCGAAATATGGCGTAGCCACCGATATGAAAAGTATAGTGGCTAGAAGAAAAGAGTGTGCACGTGCTAGCTGTATACTTTTATAAATTTCATATAGAAAAATGGAAACTATCTGCAAATCCCACACGTATGCGAGATATCTGGATGACAATCTACGAGAAATAGTACCAGTATCTTATATTAAAATTTCAACCCGAAACACTAAAACGATTACACCGAAACCAAAATATATTCGGTGTTTTGGGAGGACAAGAAATGCCGCCAAGGGGACTTTTACAGAGCTCAATCCTGAAGCTTGGAGGTAAGTCAGATATATAATTTTGGGTTTTAAATTTTATTTAAAGTTTTTCGTAAAATAAAGGCGGTTTTCGGCATTCGGACGATTCGAATTTTCGGACACGGTGATCAAATGATATCCAGAATTCGTTGAAAAGTTTAATCATTGTATCCGAAAATTCGATTCACCCGAATGCTGAGAATTCCCCTGAGGAATTATCTTTTGATGATTAATGTTAATACGGGCATCGTACATGAAAAAAGTGAGGACTGTTGAACATATAATTTATAATACTGAAAAACTGTTTGCATTTATAATTTAACTCAGTAGTTAACTACAGAAAAAAATATTTTACAGAATCTTCGGAAGAACTACATGAAGCTGTACACCAAAAAAGAATAGCGGTACCAAATCCAAAAAAATTTCCTGATGAATCGATAAATAAAACAACAGTAAGTTATTACATTGGTTAATTTGAAGTACAATTTCAACATGTTAACATATAATTATGATAATTATCTTGATACCGGTATATAAATTATAATTCTTTAATGAACTTTAATGAAATTAACTCGAATTAATTTCTGCTATCCTTCACTTCACGATCATATCATTATATTTCTCTTAAAGGTTTATTTTTTCTCTTAACAGATTTACTGAAGAGAAAACTTCAAAAAGAGAAATATGAAGAGGAAGCCAAAAGAAAAGAGTTAAATCGAGTGACAAAATATGTAAATGAGAAAATCAACACAATTAGAAAAAAAGATTACATGATTGTGTATATAAATAAATACTATAATTGCTAATTGGTTAATTGTCGTCATTTCTTATCACTTAATTATATACAGACCAATTTATTTTTAATTCATTTCATTCGTATTCTCAAATCACTTTATATCATTTAGTCAAATGAAATTGTTCAAATCATTTCATGTCATTCAGTCATTTGATCAATTGATGTTTGTGTCAATTCTCAATTCATATCATTTGGTCATTTGAAATTTTTTAAAATCATTTCATGTCATTTGGTCATTTGAAATTGCTTCAAATCATTTCATGTCATGGTCATTTGATCAATTGATATTTGTGTCAATTCTCACTTCATATCATTTAAAAAAGACCAAATGATATCAATTGATAACATTTGATATCATTTGCAAATGACCAAATGATATTTTTACTAGGGGAATTATACCCAAGTTCACGAATAAAAAATATATTTCTGTATTATTTCCCCTTTATAGGGCTCCCTTCCTTAAAATGACAGATGCGATATTATTTGCATGAAAAAGGTTCATAATATTTATTAACTAAATTCGTTATTTTTAACAAAAAAAAACCCACTGCAGATTACTTATTATATTTAGGAAAAGCATAATGCTGAGTTCGGCATATAAAAAAAAAAGAAGAGCAGAGGGGAGGAAGAAATTGAAGCCAAACCAATGAAACAGTTTACATTCTAGTTTTTAATGTAGTTTTATAGTAACGTTCAATGGGTTCAATATAAATATTAAGAATTACTTCTAGCTTTTTTTTATTTCTGTTTTTGTAAAAATTAATAATTATCGCCAATATAGGTTAACAGTAATTGATTTTATCATTCACATGTTAAGCCTCGTATTTTAACCTCCTTTCTTTTACCTTAATATATAAGAAATACTATATTTCATTTTGAAGTTACTTCAAATAGGTCTTTGTTGTCCTGGCACTGTTCGGTCCTTGGTGTTTGATGAGGTTGTCGATGAACGAAAACTGTCAGCACCGCGTCTGGCTTCAGAAGACGAGGATGGCGGCCTCCGTCCGTTCTTGCAGCCCCTAACAATTCTCCCTTATAATCTCTCTCATAACAGGATTCTGTAAAATGATCCGAACATATCCTGACTTTTTCATTTACTGGACAATTTTCCCTGTTAATATTCTGCAACCACTGCTTTAACAGTTGTTGATTTTTTTAAAGGCAACTTATGCCAGCTGCAAGTTTTGTTTGTCGTAGACCTGTTATTACAGCCATAAGCAATGCAGTAAACCATGTTATTGTCTGCCACTGGATCGTCTGCTGCAACTGCGTGTTCTCATCTATAGTTGGCTTTGTTTTGCGCAAGCCATACCTGACTTCACGAAATTCCAGTGTTCCTTTGTGAATTCGGGGAAAGACGGCAGCCTAGATAGGCTATAATTTTTCGTCTAAAAATGCTGTTTATTAATAAATAAAGGTAGACATTAAATTTTTTCCACGTGGACTAGTGTTTTGAGACTTAGATGTATAAAATATCGAAAAAAAGTTTTTGACTAAAGGTTCACTTTAAGTTACCTGTTTATAACATGGAGGGTTTTCAACCCAATGCAATGTCATTTTAGGGAAACTTGACAAACTACACTAGCAGTATCACCCATCCTGCAATAAGAATAGGAAACTATTCAATATTTGATGAATTATGAGTATTTTTACTAAATAATGTACAATTGCACATGCACAAGCATTACCAAATTTCATATTTGCTTGGGCTTTTTCTAAGAGAAGCTCTACACATTTGGCTAACAATTATACAAAAGACATTTTGGTAACGCATGCACAGTTAAGCATTATTTAGTAAAAATGCTCTTATTTCATCAAGTATTTAATATTTTTCTATTCTGATTGCAGGGTGGGCATTGTCTCCACTCTAGTTTGCCAAGTTTCATGAAAATGGCATTGCATTGGGTTGAAAACGCTGCATGTTATAAACAAAAAACTTACGAAGAAACCTTTATATCTCCTTGAATATAAGGGCTATTCTCATAAAAATGAAGACAGATAAAGTAAAAGAAGCCTCATAATCATATGGTAAAGCTACAACGCATTTCAAGCACAATTTTTTTACAGGTTGATCCCAACATTATTTTTTTTTTTTTGTTTAATTTGTTGCCGGTCCCCTATTTGCCCTTGGACAAAACCTTCACTGAAACAGATGGCGGATCAGATTGTCCATGCTGTCTAGTATCACGTTAACTAAAGAAAAAGAATAAAGGCTCATACAAGTGATATAATAGAATGTTTATTATGCCTTAAGTGTTTCGATTACACCATCATCAGAGGTGAAAACAGTGTGAGTGGGCCATGGCCCGAACTTGTAGAAAAAAAAACACGAGAAGTGTGAATATGATTGGTGAAGAAAAATCTTGAATTTACCAATCATGTGAAGTGTAATATTGTGACATTTCTTGTCAGTGAGTGTCACATGAGTCCGGCGGAGAACGTGTAGGGTTTTTTTAAATTTAATTTATTTATATAGACGTAACTTTATTTATTTATTTATTTATTTATTTATTTATTTATTTATTTAATTAATTAATTATTCGATTACAAAGTTTCATACAAGAGTGAGTACAATAAAATAAACAGTGAACAGGGGGGTACAAGGAGGGTTTGAAAGGCTGAAAAGCCCGTCGAGCAAAGCTCCCCGCGTCCCCCATAAAGAACAAATTATTACAAAATAGCTTAATAGATAATAAAGATTCTTAAATTAATTTAAATAAGATTTTTATAACAGAGATCATTATTAAGAATCAGTTTCTTCAGTGAATTTTTAAATGTGTAATAGCTAGTAGCTTCTGTAAGTGAAGAGGGTAAAAGGGACCATTTCTTTTGACAAGAAAAAAATGGAGTGTGGCGGCGAAAGTTATTATTCACAAATGGAAGACTAATCTCTTTTGATTTCCTAGTTGGATAATTATGGTAATCAAAATTGAAAGTTAATTTTAGAGGACTAGCTAATTTTATTTCATCATGAATTAATTTATGTAAAAAACAAACCAATTGTAAGAAGTAGGATCGTAAATATTCAAAAATTGGTGTGGATGAAATAGATGTGTAATTGGTGCTTTATGCGGTAGATGCAAAATCATACGTACAAACCATTTCTGTAGTTTGAGCAGTCTACTTAGATTTTGATCGGAGGAGCTGCCCCAAAAAATAATTCCAAAACAAAGATTAGAATATATCTGTGCATTATATAAAAGGATTAGGGTGGAACGAGGAAGATACAGTAGATGTGAAATTGTTCCCAAACTCTTGCTCAATTTAGAGGCTAAGGAGGAAATATGGGAATTCCAAGATAGATTATAGGAAATGATAATGCCTAGGTAACGATATTCTGAGACTACATATAGTGATTTGGTTTTCATCCAGAAGGATTTTTATAGACTCCATATTGAATTGTTTATTTCGTTGCCTGAATACTATAAAAACACTTTTAGAGTAATTAATACTGAGTTCATTCTTTCTAATCCAAGCTGTTATGTCTGGTAACATTATATTTATAATTGAGTTCAGAGACTTTTCCTTACCAGCAGAGAACTATAGGACTGTATCATCCGCGTATGATATGATCTTAGGTATTTGAGAGCAATAGTAGATATCATTATGAACAAAATAAGAGCGGAGAAATAATTGATCCTTGAGGAGCACCCATCGTGATATTAATGGACTTCGAGATATGAGTATGGATTTTAAGAGCTACCATTCCATTATTGATAAAAGATGAAATCCACCTCAAAGGGAGTCCGCGAATTACATAAATTTTTTGGAGTTTATGTAATAAAATATTGTGGGACACGCGATCAAAGGCTTTTTTTTAGATCTAAAAAAAAAAAAAAAAACACGCCAATGGCGTATTACTTGTGTCCAATTCGGCTGTAACATAATAGATAAATTCAAAATACGCAGTATCGATATTCTTTTTAGGCTGAAACCCATGCTGGTTTGGCGAGAGGAAATTGTTGGATGCAATATATGATGAGAGATTATGGTGAAAGAGCTTTTCAAAAATCTTAGAGAAGACGGGTAAAATTGTTATAGGGCGATAATTATTAAAATCATTGGGGTCACCCTTTTTATGGATAGGGATAGTATGAGCATATTTAAGCTTATGCGGAAATATACCTGTGCTAATAGAAGAGTTATAAATCTTCATTAACGGATAACAAAGCTTCGATGCTAAAGCAATAACGATGTCTTGTCGAATACCGAGAGAATCTGTTAACTTATTATTCGGAAGTGTTTTAATAGTCCTAAACACAATGCTAGAACAGATAGCAGGAGCGAAATAAAAAGAAGCAGTCGGCGTGGAATTGAAGATTTGCTCTTTGAAGGGTGGATTATTTTCACTAGTAGGGGGATACAGAGCGTGAAGAAAATTGTTCATTTCCTCCTCCTTCCTATCCTTGGAAAATTGATTAGGCAGAATAAGAATGTTTTTTTTGTTCCTAATTTTATTAATGTTCTTCCAAATGCCACTCGTGCTAGAGTAAGATTGAAATAATTCACAATAATAAATGCTTTTTTCTTTTCTGATTTCGGATTTGCAGGCTTTTAAAAGGATTTTATACTTATTTTTTTTAGGGAAGGGTTAGGACTATCTTTAAACTTTTTAAACGCTCTGTCTTTTTTTTTTGATGAGACTTAATAATGAAGAAGTAAGCGAAGGGATTTTTGAATTGCTTTGGATTATTATGGTTAATGTGGAAGTTGTGGAAAGCAAAATAAGAATTGTAATCATAAAGGAAATGAGACAAAAACTCGTTGAATAATTCATCATGATCATCATTCGCTTCAGAAAATATTTCTTCCCAATCAGTTTGTTGTAAGAAACTTTCAAAGATAGCAATGCGAGAGTGATTAATGATACGAGAAGCGACAATGCAGTCCTTGCTAATCACTGATGATTCCTTTTTAATATTCAGGTATATTGGGAAATGATCTGAAATCAAAATATCAATGACCCCACTTTGCTTTGTATCCCTGGTGTTAATGAAAATTTGGTCAATGAGAGAACATTTCAAAGGCAGGTGAGTAATGAGTATTAGATGTAATAGTCTGCTCGAAACCGAACACAGTAAAAAAGTTTAATAATGCAGCAGTTTCATTATTATTGAGAAAATTAAAGTTAACATTAAAATCTCCCACTAATGTTTTACGAAATAGTTTATGATTTATAATTAGTTCTTCTAGGGCAGACAAAAATTCGTAAAAGGTTCCCGATGGCGGGCGATAAATAGCTATTAAAACGGAATTATTATCCAAATCTAGTGTTAATATTTCATAGCCCTTTGTTATCACTGTGAGCTCGTGATATGTGTTTGTTCGTTGACTAGTGTCGGTGTATACAGGGTGGTCCATAAGTCTGTCCCCCCCTTTTAATTTTTGAACCGAAGCAGATATGTCAATTTTGATGAATCCAATGAATAGGAAGTTGTGGGTGGCCTATCCCATGGTGCATTTTTCATCATCCCAAATATGCAAATTAGGACACATTCAAAATTTATCTCAAAAATCGTAAGGGATAGAGAAAAAAAACCAATTGCAAACTTGTTCAGCATAAAAAAACAAACAAAACAAAAAGAAAAATCATCCAAATCGGACCAACCAATCACCCACAATCAGAAAATCATGTTGACCATTTCCGGAACATTGTAGCTTGCCATCCTGGAATTGTTCTGTCTTCTGTATGCTGAAACATGCCTTTTATTTGCTTTTCCGCATGAAAGTGATTGAGAGTATAGTAATTTATGTTAATTTTTTGATTTGCATGCTTTACATGGCGGAAATATCAACATTCAGTTTTCCTTGTGCAGTGTGACTGTTTGTAAGCTACAAACAGTCACCGCCATGATTGTGGGTGATTGGTTGGTCCGATTTGGATGATTTTTTTTTTGTTTTGTTTGTTTTTTTATGCTGAACAAGTTTGCAATTGGGATTATTTTCTCTATCCCTTACAGTTTTTGAGATAAATTTTGAATGTGTCCTAATTTGCATATTTGGGATGATGAAAAGTGCACCATGGGATAGGCCACCCACAACTTCCTATTCATTGGATTCCTCAATATTGACATATCTGCTTCGGTTCAAAAAATAAAAGGGGGACAGACTTATGGACCAACCTGTATACACCTCTATTATGTCTACTAATACCACCACCTCTTCTATTATGTCTACTAATTGAGTAATTTTGATAGCCCTCTATGGACAGAATATCTGTGGACTGTTTAGACCATGTTTCCATTAAAATTAAATAAGTAATTTTAAAAGGTAATTGAGTTATGTAACTTAATAGTAAGTCAAGATTGCTGTCACACTTCGGATATTTAATCCTAGAAGCGAACAAATTGGTTGAAACTTTGAAACAGAGGCACTAAACTCTTCAAATGAGATAGTGATCATTATAGAAAAATAAATCAAATAATTTTTTTAAATACCAGGTGGGCAAGAAATAACGTGAGGGAATTCTATTAGGCCAAATGCAGCACATTTTGGTGTATATACTTTGTGGGACATGCAGTTTCGATTTCTGCAACAAAAAAACAAAACAAAAATTACCAAAAGCCGCCATAGGGGGTGCTTTTTTCAAGAAAACAATGAATACCTAAATGTCAAATGAACAAATACCGTACAAACCAACTTTAGTAACAACAATAAACAATGTTTTATTTTTAATTACAAATGTGTTTCAATATGACCACCAGTGTGCTGTTCCAATAGCTGCATGCGGTACATGAAATTTTCTACGGCAGCTCGCAGCATATCTGCATTAATTAGTCTGATATGTAACGTTATTTGATCCTTTAAGGTTGAGAGGTCAGGAACATGTGCTTGATACACAAGGCTTTTCAACTATCCCCATAACCAAAAATCACAAGGGTTGAGATCAGGCGACCTGGGTGGCCATACCATGGGAAATGCACGACTAATTATTCTGTTGTCTGAAAAACGTTCTCGCAAGATCTGCTGCACCTGACGTCTGATGTGCGGTGGCGCACCATCCTGCATAAAAATGGTAGAATCCAGACAACCCTTTTCCTGCAATCGTGGTATCACAAAATTCTCAAGCATATCGGCATGCCTGGCAGAATTGACGGAACAAGTCACCGGTCCACAGGGATGGATTTCTTCAAAAAAGTACGGGCCGATGATGAAAGAAGCAGTAAAGCCGCACCATAGTGTTAGTTTCGGTGAATGCATAGGAGTTGGCAGACACACTTGTGGATTTGATGCAGCCCAAATACGGCAGTTGTGGGTATTGATATCACCATTCAAATAAAAATGTGCCTCATCACTCCATAAGATTTGCCATGGCCATGCATCATCCACTTCCATACGTGGTAAAAATCTCAACGAAAAGTCAGTTCGGGTACGTTCATCTCCAGGAAGCAATTGTTGAACAGGTGTGAGTTTATAGGGATAAAATGTCAATATCTTATGCAATATTTTCCTCACCGTCGAATATGAGATATCTGTTTGGCGTGCTATTGCGTGTGCACTGCTGGTACCCTGCACAGTAGTCATCTCCTGTTCCACAGCAGCAGTTGCAACTTCTTCAACGTGTTGCTGCCTGATTCGTTTGCGTCCCCGGCCTGGTTGCACTCCTAGAGTTCCGGTAGATTCAAACCGTTCAATCATTTTCCGTAAGTTAGTTATGCTCATCGGTCCTCTTCGTAACGTTTTCAATCGCCGGAATTCACAAAGGGCAGCACTTGCATTGTCGTTCTTCTGATAAAACAACTTGACTAATAATGCTCGGTCAGGCAGAGTAAGAGTCATCGTCAGGCCATTCGTTCTTGAATGATGGGGAAATCCTCAGCCTTGCCTTTTATTGTCATGATTGCTCAACACGGAACACGCTTATGCAAATGTATTCATTGTTTTCTTGAAATAAGCGCCCCCTATGGCGACTTTTGGTACTATTTTTTTTTTTTTTTTTTTTTTTTCTGCAGAAATCGAAACTGCATGTTCCACTAAGTATATACACCAAATACTGCATTTGGCCTAATAGAATTCCCGCTAGCGAGCTCTGAACACCTCACGTTATTTCTTGCCCACCCGGTATATAATGATAACAGCCAAAAAAAAAAAAAACTACAATTAAAACAAAACAAAAAAAATACAAAAACAAACAATTAAGATAAAGGTGGATTAAGTAGTAAAAGTGAAAGTGAAATGAAGTGGGCCTGGAAAAAGGAAGTTTTAATACTTTTGTGTGATTTTTTGCTCTCTTTGTTTCTCACGTCTGGTGTTTAGTTCTTTTTATAATATTCATTGTTTTATTTTGTAGTAATGTAGTTTAAGGTATTTTATTTTTGTTTTAAAAGGCTGTTGTCATAAAAAGATTATTATTCGTTTTAAGTAATTGTTGGCGATTGCTGTTCACGACGATGATTGTGTAACAGGGCTCACCATTGTTACTGAGAAAAACATTGTTTCTGGGATATTTTCTGAGAAGCTGTGCAATCTCGGTGTATCTGTGTATTGTTGGGGTTTTTTTTTATGCATTTTTGGTTCTTATATTTTAATTTTTTTGGCTTTGAGCAACCGCTGGGGATGGATGAAAAATAAACAAGATGGTGGGAATGCCGGAATGTTCGGGAGATGTTTGTTTTTTTGTTGGTGCTCACTTGCCGATTGCTGAAGCTGATGTACTGAATTATCGTACCCAATGTTTCATCGATAAAAGTATTTAGATTCCATTTGATGTCCAATTATGAGAAGTCCGTTGAATTGCTCGTGTTCGAACGGAGATTGCGATACAACACATCGCTGAAGACGACATTATCGGGTGAGTCTGTTCTGTGTTGTGTGTCCGGAAAAAAACATGTGATTTATGCTAAAGGAGTAGTGCGATTATAGTCTGTTAGAGCAAGTAAAGCGAAGACTGAATAATTAACTGGAACAGTTGTTCGTTTATAATGGAGTCCGTGCATGTAGAGATAGTTTGGAACTGCGTAGCTGGACAATAGAAAATACGTATTAATGAGAACGTGTTGTGCTTATTACAATAATGTTATTGCATAACTGTAGTATTTATAACGAATTATGTAGTTTGCAGTAATAGTTTTAAGGAGAAGGCTTGATAACGCAACTAGACTAAATTTCAGTATTCTCTGCAGGAGCTCGGGATCCGAGTATTAAATTGATAAGGATTTGCACACTTGATCCGCGTGGGCGTGCATGTTGCTCCCGTCGAGCATAAGCCTCGTTTTGGTCACAACCAACGGAGTGCATCTGAAGCTGCACTATCGAGTCGCGAACACATTGGAGTGCTAACAGGGGGTTACTACGGGCCTCCCCTTATGCATAATTTAATTAAAAGGTCCGTGTGACGCGAGCAAGCGTCCATGTTTTTGGTACAATAAGCACTGCCGGTGTGTACGTGGAACTAAATAGCAGCGTAGCTTTATTCCTTCTTGAGGATCTGCCTGCACAGCTGAGGTGCGTTCGTGTTGTCGCACATGGTTGATAGTTGTGAAGTCTTGCACATAGTCTGATTAAAACGCTAATTTAATGAAAGTCTTGGTTGATTAGTCATTTAGGTATTCTGCTTCTGAGAGGGCCCTCTATGGGAGTTACTTTATGTACAGAGCAAATATCAATGTGCAGTGTAAATTTATGTATTTTTGGTTAAGCAGATTTATATTTCACCTGTTCTTAAATATTAATGCTATTGTCGAGGAATAAAGAGAGATATTTTAAAGTTTAATTAAGTAGCTGCTGTGGAAGTTTTATTATAATTTTAAGATTCACACCCCGTTTTATCAGTCCCGAACCCTTGACGCCCATCTCACCCAACACTAGTTGTTGTTACCCTATAATAGGGGGGAGGGGTGAAGTGTGAATATGATTGGTCAAGAAAAATCTTGAATTTACCAATCATGTGAAGTGTGATATGATTGGCTTAGAAGTGGAGGGAAACTTAGAAGCGGAACTAGTAGAGAATTATCGTGACATCTGGTTGTTGGGTTCTGTTTTGTCTTCAATGAGGAATTCTAGGAGTTCATCTCTTTCGAAGGTGGTCTGTTTGTTTAGTAGGTTGTTTCGGTCTTATGGAATTGTTTTTTATTTCCATCTCTTCGTTGATCAAGATTTTTGCTTTGGAGGAATGCACGAGCGTGCTATGGAAGGGCGCTAATACACAAAAATTTTGATCAACGAAGAGATGGAAATAAAAAACAATTCCATAAGACCGCAACAACCTACTAAACAAACAGATGTGACACACCCTCTACCTAATTAATATGCAAGAACTTAACCCCCCCCCCCCTTCGTTGGTTAACATCTTGCTGGAGCACATGACCACAGAGTTTGAGACTGATATGAGAGGAGTGGGAAAACAATGACTCAAGCTACACAAATTAATCGACCAAATTTAAAGCACAGTAATTATTTATTCATTAATCTTATCAGCTCGACATCCAAATTGATAAACATAGAACAAATACTACATGTTAGGTACGACAGTTTGTACCACTCTTAAGCTATGGTCTGGTCAGCTGAATAACCTACAGCAATCGTGATTCACTAAAGGGGCCCCTTAGCCATTGCGCTATTGCTGCCTAGACGCCATCTGGTGTGCAGAACACATGCTGTCCCTCACAACAACTTATAAAACAGACATGATCAATATTTCTTAAGCAAGTCTATGCTCAGCTGGGACATCGGTCTGAAGTAAATAATCTACTATTAGTGTGTGCTTAAGCATCTACAAACTGGGTCTGCCACGGGCAATCATTTTCATAGTGGCTATGGCGTAACGCCGGAGAGCGTCACGTGATCCTTTTAGGACCCGTCACTTCGATGAGCGACTCGGGGAGAACCACGGAAACCCCGCCGACGATTCCCGTACAGTTAACTACCATATTTTGTAAGAGTGCTAGATGGACGCTTATCACAGGAACTACCCTTGTCTCATATTAATGAGAAAATAAGCAAGGGATCCAGAGCGCCGACACACTCACCACAAATTACTTTCGCTACCCAGCCCGATGGTCCTCTGCTTGAAAACGTATCTTGCAACTAATTTTACTGCTATAACTCAGGTAAAATAAAAATTGCTACAGATCTCAATAGTTACATTAACATGAACTAACATTTTCTATATATATTTTAATTTTATTTCTCTTTACACAACAGTGTCATATCCAAGAAAACAAGATACAATACATTGATGTCGCCTAACAGCGCAACAATATATACACAGTTCGTCAGTCTCAACGCGTAACTAATAGAATGTATATCCGTGGCCTCTGTGTCCTCTCAGTCAGAGTAAAAATAAGATAAAATTCACTCACCACCGCGGTCATCAACTATGGAATCTCACCAACTTGGAATACTTGTTTAAGATCAATACTTGCACTCATTATTGACTTTCCATTGAACCGCTCACAACTCGTCACCCATCGAACATCTCCATGCGATCATTCTATTCCGCATCTGAAATTCTTAAAAAAAAAAACTCTCCTAAAATATGGATTGGCAACAGACAAAAGATCCAGTACTTATTCTCTGTTGCTAAAACAGTATTAATAGACTTATCTTTGAAGATTGTGGTGAACGCATCGCAAGAAGCAGTATCTCGTTTTCCAGCGCCATCATAACAACAGAACATCGTTTTCCGACATAACTTTTCTACGTCAGTCCCTGACGAACTTTTTATATCCACACCCATAAAAAAAACAAGCTTCAAGATTCCAAATTCAACACAAGCAACACGTCGACAACAATTGGAGGATGACTAAAATTCATCTTCCCAGAAGTTGCTCTCAACAATAACAATACACACCATCAGGCCTTCTGTTGCGTTTTGCTGGTAATGCAAACGGAACGGAGTTATTATTGCAAAAGCAACAATTTTCAACTTATAACGAACCATAATATTTCCATTAAAAATAAACTATATTTATTAAATAACGATATATATTATTTAAACGATATAGAGCTGATACAACACAATTTACACTAATCAAAACTTTATTATTTAAGCCCCAAAGATTAATAACCTATTACAAAAAAAATTACTAAATCATTTCCTATGAAAAACAAACAAACGCGGCCACACGTGACTTGTCACACAGACCACTTTCAAAAGAGATGAACTCCTAGAATTCCTCGTTGAAGCGAAACAACCCAAGATCAGATGACGTCATGATAGTTCACTACTAGGTCTGCCTCTATTTTCCCCTCCACTTTTATGCCAAACATATCACACTTGCATGATCGGTAGAGAAAAGTCTGGAATTTACCATCATATTCACACCTCTCATGTTCCTTTTTGTATAATTTCAGGCCATGGCCAACTTGCATTCTGTAGCAGTTTTCCCCTCCGATGATGGTGTAACACCGAAATATCTAAGGCATAATAAACATACTACCATATCACTTGTGTGATCCTTTATTTTTATTCCTCCCTTCTTTAATATTTGAGGTGAAACATGCTGTTTACATCTTTGAAGTTTCAGCATAATTCGTCAAGTATTTTTCTAGATATTCGACAAAACGTTAAAATTAAAGGTGCTCATATTATTTTGTCCAACCCCAGTATGTGTGTGTGTGTGTGTGTGTGTGTGTGTGTGTGTGTGTGTGTGTGT
>JAHWFO010113851.1:64446-76085 GCA_023313115.1 Rhysida immarginata | reverse complement strand
TGTGTGTGTGTGTGTGTGTGTGTGTGTGTGTGTGTGTGTGTGTGTGTGTACAGTATCTGAATATATTTGCCACAAACGGCCAAGGGATCGTTCACCACGGAGATTTAACAAGTTTTAAAAAAAATAATACAACTAATGTAATTCAGATACTATGAAATTTGTTAAAACAATTCTTTTCATCATTTACACATATTGGAGGCATTTCTGATGAATGCTGGCTTTGATTTATTCTCTGGCTTTCACTTATTCCAATTTATTGCACTAATTCTTGAAAAATCTATTTCACAGAAGGAAGAAGGGGAAGGAGCACAATCTAGCTATTGAAACAGTGAAATTTCTAAGCAGAACACAATGTATTGTGGATTTAAAAATTTAAAGCAATAGCCACTGCTTTATTGCATTTAAATCCCTAACGGACCCGTCCAGGCCCCCCCCCCCCCCCATAATTTCAGTCCAGCATACTTGTTAGCCATTCTCATCTTTTCAAAAAACCTCTTCGTTAAAGAAATTGCCTAAAGGTAAACTCCACGGAAAAATTTCATCATAAAATTAATCCAGGTTAATAAAGTATAAACGGGGTGTGCAGGAAGTAGGAATGCGCATGCACCACTTTCTGTGCCTTCCTTCACTTCAGACCATAAAATTTCTGAGGCAGGAAAGAGTAAAAAAAAAAAACCGAGCAATTTAACGAACAAAAATGCAGTATTGTGTTCCTCCCAGTTCAATTGTGACATGCGATGTCAGTAAGAGACACATGGGCCCAGTGGGGGAGGAGCTATAATTCCTTGCTGTTTGTGCAATAGATTTGTTTATTTTACTGTAAAAGTCTTATAAATTTGTAAGCTTGGGTTATTTATTTTATCTCTCAATTAATATTGTTCTTGTTAAGTTATAAAACTGCACCTTTGCTTTGCAGAGTTGTTTGTTTTTTTATTGTTGTCATTTCATTTATTAAAGCAATCGTTGTGGAATTGGTTTTTCCATGCAACAGAGATCGCAATGGTTGGGGCTGGCATTATTTTCTCGGGGAAGATTTTCCGAGAAGATGATGTCAATCTCCCAACGTCTTTGTTGGCTTTGGTTGAGCTTGGTGTTCGAACCTCATCAAGTATGGCAGACTCCAGTCAGGTAAAGCCTCTCGGGGTTGAATAGCGGACCCTTGTGCGTATTTTACATGGCGGCGCTGGGTGAGTGATTTTTCTTTACCTATTTCTCGATCTGAACACGGAGTTTAGGAAATGCGATCAACAACTGTTGAACATTAAGTCATTTTCCCGTTGATGCCCCTGTGTAATTGTATCTCGGCTGGTAGACACTTATATAAATCGATAAATCCTTTTTGGTGTGGGTCACCTTTTGAGAGTGTGCACGAACTCAGTTTTTCGCTTGGGTGCTTGCTGCCCTGAAGAAGTAATATGTGACTTTGCTTAATCTGTAGCAGGATAAGTTGCTTGATAATATGAATTTAGTCCTTATAAAGATAATATGAATGTCGTACCTATAAAGATTCACAGTGAGATTTAATTGAGGAGTTAAACATTTGCTATTAATCACTGATTGAGCGGCTGGAGACGCAGCCCAAAGCTCTCATTGCAGTAACGCCAGCTTTATAGTGAGTCTTCACACTCTTGCTAGCAAAGAGGGAGTCTCAGGTATACTGGTTCGAGAACTGCGTGGATGAGCATTACAACAAAAGGTTCCTGTGGTTCCCCCTCCAATTTTGTGAAGTCAGATTAAAAGGATCACACGATGCCGTGAGGGGCATTATTAGTTGGTTGCAAGGCTTGTGCCATCCACCTGGCAAACTGAAATTGGAAAGCATCATAGCTGTCGCCTCGCCCCAAAACTGTGCTAGCCAACGGCTCTTAGTAAATGGAGCCTACTGCACCGTGGTTTGAGTTTACCCAGGCAGTTCTCCCAGAGTCTTTATAGAAATCTAAGTAGGCATGATGAGGTGATTAATAATAATAATATAAGATGCATTAAGTGCGTGCTGAACGCAGGCGTGATGATTTTGTTGTTTGAATAATAGTACAAAAGGGGGCCCTCATTAATAAAGAATTAGCATTAATTCAGCCTAGGTCTTATTTGCATAATATTTGTTTGTTACCAGTAATGTACCCAGTGTATTTTCTTTTGGAGTTAATTAAAATTGTTTCTTTTGAGTACTGTTGCGAGTCCATCAATCTACAAAGGGAAAATTATTGAGTAACGTTCCATTGATTTTTGTGTACAGTTTTATAATCTCCAACTCAATAATAAATTAATGATGAATCGCGGCACTCAATAGTCAATCTGAATAATGTCGACTTTTAGTAACAGCCAACGCTAGAAGTACAGTTATGACGAAAGCGGAAATACGTTAAAGCACGAAGTAAACACACACCCCGTCTATATATCATTTTGATTTATATTTTATATATATTTATATTTTATATTTATATATCAAAATTTTTTGATTTATATTTTATTAAGAAAAATGCCTCGGGAAATTGAAAATTGGCCCTCTGATCATCCATCCCTCCTCTAGAGAACACAGCAAAATATGACCCATTTCCTGCCGCGAGAGCCTCGGGAAATTTCGTTGCCGAGATTCTAGTCGCTTTTGATTCTAGTTTTGCATCGAACGATTCTACATAAGATTTTGCTAATCTGTTTAATGTCAGAATGCCTTCAATTTATTCCCTGTTTGGATGTGTAAATAGACAGTTGGATAGAAATTTCACGTTTCATAGATTTCCACAATCAGAATCAATAAAAAAAAAACAGTGGATTAGTTTTTGACAGCGAGGGAACCGGTATCAAACTCCAAACAGCATCATGTGCTCAGCTCATTTTGAAGAGACAAAGCATGACTAAACACCCGCTGTATTAAATTCAGTATCAATTCAAACAAGAAATTCACTGAAACTAGATTATGGTGGAAGTTGATATTTTTCCAACACTAATTTTTAGAAAACTTTCAGAAGTCATTTAAGAAAAAGCTTGTTTCTATTATATTGCACTGGAACTTTCTAAACATTATATTACACTTTGGAGTATTAAATGTATCGTGAAATTTGCTTATTTGAGATGACACATACAACTGCGCGCCAAAATAATGTAATAGTCGACTTGATTATCAACGTTCCTGTGTTCATTCCTCTATTGCCCTAAATTGTTTAAACATAATGCAAAATCTTTGAAGGATTTATAATCTATAATATTTTTACTTGCAGAAAATCATATATAAATATACAAGCTATTTCTAGATTTTTGGAAAAAAATTATGTCATTTTGACAAAAAAATGGCATGTACAATTTCTTGTGACAAAATAATGGAATAGTCTGTTACAAAGCCCATCCACCCTTAAAATATTACGTGAACAATGCTAAATTAATTGGCATAATCAAACCATTGAATCTTCAACAGTTGTGACGCCGTTTAAGAGAAAAATGACTGCAAAAACTGATTTGTCGATTGATAAAAAAAAAGTGATAATTTCCTTAATTAACGAAGGAAAAACGCAATCTGATGTAGCAAAAATTATACAATGCCACCAGTCTACAGTATCCAAAGAGCTTAAAAAGTTTAATAATGGATCTGGGCTTTGCAATAATCGTTACAAATGTGGTCGAAAACGAGTAACAAGCGAGCGTGAAGATAGACAGCTAAAAAGGATCGTCCAAGATAATCGTTTCAAAACCTGGTAAATTTTTCACACACCATGTGAAAAGAAAAAGAAGTAAATGTATCTCTCCAAACAACATTGAGAATATTGCATGAAATGGCCTATGAATGTCGTGTGCCTAAAACTAAACCACTGCTTTGTAAAAAGCAAAAGCAAGTGTGCTTGAAATGGTGCAATGAACATGCCCATTGGACAGAAGACGACTGGTCTCAAGTGATTTTTAGTGACGAATCTAAATTTTGTGTAACCTACGGTGATCAGGGAACCCGTGTTTGGCGTAAAAAGACAAGAGGCATATCTTCCAAACACAATGAAATCATCAGTTAAGTTTCCAGCATCCGTTCTCATCTGGGGTTGCATGAGTTCATATGGCGTAGGATCACCGGCATTTATTAAAACCAGCAGTTTATCAAGAGATTTTAGAGTATTTTTTAATACCATCTCTTGAAGAACTGTTTGGGGATCGGCATTTCATCTACCAGCATGATAATGCTCCTTGTTATGTAGCAAAAACTGTGAAAGCATGGTTAAACTGCAACAATATTATTGCGTTAAATTGGCCGCCGAATTTCCCCGATCTTAACCCCATAGAACAGCTGTGGGGTGAAGCTAAAAAGACTATCTGAGCAGAAACCAACTAAAGGAGAAATTGTTACAAGTATGGAAAAGAATTACTCCGGAACATTGTAAGAAATTGGTTAGCTCAATGCGACGTTGAATTCAAGCAGTTATTGATGCTCAGGGTGGTGCAACAAAATATTAATTAAAATCAAGCCAGTATACCTTATTTAATTGTTTTTTTGTTCCCAATATTGTAACAATAACAATATTCCATTATCTTGTCATAGAAAATGACATATGCCATCATTTTGTCAACAAAAAATAATTTATTCAATAAAAACTGAAAATTAATTTTTTTGTTTGTGTGACTTTTTTTTAAGCTAAAAGACTGTAGAGTATGGATCTTTTAAAGATTTTGCATTACATTTAATTAGTTTTTTGCTACAGAGGAATGAATACAGATCGTTGACAACTGAATCCACTTATTCCATTTTTCTGGCACGCAGTTGTAACAGTGGTGGCCAAAAATTTAGCACCTATAATGGCTTATGTTATTTGTTACCAAAAATTCTTAACCAGTTACAAAAAAATTACACCAATAAAAGAATTAAGTGTGAAATGATCCAACAAGTAACCATGCACGTTGAATACAAAATTGAAACAATGAGACAATTTTTTTTAATCCTTTAGGTGATTTTCCTATGGACAAAAATTTAGCACCATATATAGAAATAATAAATAATACATCATAGAATCAGTATTTGGTTGGGTAACCAAAGTTTTTAATACTGGCTATGCATCGTCTGTGCATGGATTTCACTAGACGTTTACACCGATCTTCTGGAATGTTGTTCCATGCTTCTTTGATGATGTCGAGTAGTGTAAGAATACTATTGTGTTTTTTTTTCCCCCTTTAAAAGCCCTTTTGACATCAATCTATTGGGTTCAAATCTACTGACTGAGCAGGCCATTCCATAACTTTGATATGATTTATGTGTAACCATTCCTTGACAAGTCTGCTGGTATGTTTCGGGTCATTATCGTGCTGGAATGACCATGTAAGGGGCAGATTATCTTCTACATACGGAAGCATACTGTTCTCAAGGATGGATTTGTAAAGTAGGATTTGTTTATATGATGGATTGGGCCTACATCATGCCAGGTAAAACAACCCCACTTAATTACATTTCCCCCTCCATGTTTCACAGTTGGCTGTAAACACTGTGGCTTGTATGTTTCATGTTTATTACGTCTGATGTACTTTCTGACATAACATGTAAAGAGCTGTACCTTCGTCTCATCCAACCACAGTATGTTTTTCCACTGTTGTGTTGTCCAGTTGATATGGGCACGAGCATAAGTTAATCTAGCTTTCCTGTTCTTTAATGACACAAGAGGTTTCTTTCGGGCCACTTGCCCAAACAAACTAAACTGGTTTAATCGTCGACGAATAGTACAAGAACTAATACTAACGTGATGATGAGCAGACTATTCACCTTGAAACATTGTTGAAGTTAAGGATCTGTCTGTTTTGAAGAGACGATGAATGATACGGTTGATGTGCGGGGTTAGTTTTTTAGGTCTTCCTGGTCTTGAACGATCTCTGACAGAACCAGTGTTGTTGTACCGCTGAATTGTATGTATACAACATGATTTATCTGCAGTTAACAATTTTGGCAATGGCATCAAATGTTAGTCAGAGATCTAGCGACATGTTTTGTCATTTTTCCCACGACTGCTGGTTAAAATATGTACCAGTGGAATTAAAATATTGCTTATACAATGTGTACATTAAAATACAACAAACTTACAATGCTGAACCCACGTTTAAGTTGCAAACACATTAGCGTGCTAAACTTATGTCCAGCCAATTACTTAAATATTCTGAAACATGCTCCCCTTTTCATAGTGTATCCTCCAAAAAAAAAAAAAATTTAAATACTTTGTTTCAGACAGTGTCATTTATTTTGTAGCAGGGGTGGAATTAACTTTAAGCTTTGATTTTTCAAATATTGGCAGTATTTTTTCGAGTCATTTGGTTGGTGCTAAATTTTTGGCCACCACTGTACATGTATTGGAAAAAATTACTTAATTGCAGTCATAAAATTGACTAGCTTAAGGGCAAATGTAAATGGAAATTTTGAGCATACATTAATTAAATGACAT
This sequence comes from Rhysida immarginata, assembly GCA_023313115.1. NCBI lineage: Eukaryota > Metazoa > Arthropoda > Chilopoda > Scolopendromorpha > Scolopendridae > Rhysida > Rhysida immarginata. The sequence goes on along the minus strand of JAHWFO010113851.1, from coordinate 69,687 downwards.
ACACTTACATGCCAAAAATCATGGGATAGCAGTGGACTATTTTTCAAGTGGCAGTAGCATCATGTGCAAACAGTATAAATATGCAAATCAGTGTCAGTAGTTTAGTTACACTGTCATGAGTAAGGTGAGGTGTTCAGTGTGACAATGACTACACGACCAGAGTTATCAGAGTTCGAATGTGGCTTGGTATGTGGATCATAACATATGGGTCATTCAATATAGGAGATGGCTCAAGAATTCAACAGTCCACAGTTTCAAGAGTCTATCTACCGAGAGTACAAACTTGACGGCATTACCTCCCAATATGGACAACGCAGTGGTCAACCACGCATTCTCAATGAATGGGACCAACGGCATCTGAGTAGGATGGTCACCAACGGCATCCGAGTAAGATGATCACCTAGCGGCAACTGACACTATGGCAAATGATGTGAACTGTGCAACGAAATCTGGCGTGAAATCTGGGATATGGAAGCAGAAGACCCATGAGGGTGCCCTTGCTAACAACAAGACATCGTCTGCAACGTCTCTCCTGGGCCCAAGAACACATCGACTGGACACTTGACAACTGGAAACGTGTGACCTGGTCTGATGAGTCTCGATTCCAGCTGATACGAGCTGATGGTAGGGCTCGAGTGTGATGCAGACCCACAAAAGCCATGGACCCAAGTTTTCAATCATGCACTGTGCAAGCCGGTGGTGGCTCCATAATGGGCAATTGTGGGAAGCTCTCCAGTCGGAATGGTTGGCAATGTCTTCAGATGTCTTCCACTGACTTGTGGAATCAATGCCATGTCGCAATATGGCACTTCGCGGGATTAGAGGAGATCCCACACGTTATTAGGTGCTATCCCATAACTTTTGGCACACGAGTGTACAACTCATAGAAAAGGCAGAGATATGTTGGCACAAGAGCTTAATGCTAAAGGGAGAAAAATGGGTCTTTTTTAATTTCAGAATGCCTGATTCTTATTTACTTTCCTCTGCACTGTTCTGCTCCTGGTCTTACAGAAACTGCATTTAGAATGCAACTTTCTCTGGGAGCATAAAAATTTGAAGGAAGATTCCTATTCAAAACATTAAATTAGGCATTAAAAATGAAAATATTCAGAGCCACTATTCTTGTTTTTTATGGAGTTATTTTTTTCTTAATAAGAATTAATGGAAATTGCTATTAAGTTTTGTTTCATTTCATAGCCCCTAATGACTTTGGAGATTCACTATGCTAGGTCAAATATAAGGTATGTTCAAATGAAAGTGATTCAAAGGGCACTGAGACGGATAAAACGAAAGTATTAATATTTACCTTTGTTTATATAAAAGAACATTTTATAGTCATTATTATAGACGCGTAGTTCTAAAAAAAATCTCCACCTGCCGCAATACAGGACTCCCACTGGGGTACCAATCGCTAATACAGTCCACAAAAAAAAATCTGTTTTCTGCTGCTCTCTGAACCATGCCTGAACAGCGTCCTTAACCTCCTCATCATGGCAAATCGTCGACATTTCAGTGCCTTCTTTAAAGGACCAAACATATGAAAATCACATGGTGAGAGGTCCGGGCTATAAGGAGGGTGTGGCAGAACTTGCCATCACATTTTGGTTAATGCTTCCTGCACCAGTCTTGCAACATGTGGCCTAGCATTGTCCTGGTGGAGGATCATCCCATCACTGAGCTTACCAGGACGCTTGTTTTCCACAGCTTGACCCAAGTTCTGCAGTGTCTTGGTGTATGCGATAAAAATTAATACGGGGTTTTGGGTTCCATAAACCTAACCTAACCTAACCTAAACTCCAAAAGCAGAGAACCGTCAGAATCAAAGAAACACGTAAGCATAACCTTTCCGTCCGAACTTTGCGACTTGAATTTTTTGGGCCATGGTGACGATGGATGCTTCCACTGTTGTGTGATTACCTTCCCAGAGGGTTCCCAATAATGGCACCAGGTCTCGTCTACTGCAATAATCTTCAAAAACGTTTACCTCTCACAACTGTAACATTCCAGATGATCCAAACAGCAGCCGAAACGCAGCCCTTTGTGCTCTTCCATGAGCATTCGGGGTACCCACGGACAGCAGACCTTGCCATATCTCTGGCTTTTTGCTACAGCATATGCAGAACCAATACTGACGTGGTCCTTTGCAAGTGACCGTATGCTGATCCGCCTGTCCTTACGAATTGACTTATCCTTGTCTATCTTCAATTGATCGGTGATGACCACGTTTGCTTGGCCCGGACGTGATTTATCAGCAGTTTCCATACGACCATCGCGGAACATTTTGGCCCAACACACTACGGTTGCTTTCGAGACACATGCTTTTCCATAAACATTCAACATCCGAGCATGAATGTCAATTGGTGGAATGTCCTCAGCTGTCAGAAACATTATCACCGCTTGTTTTTTTTGTCCAGAACAGTTTTTGACGGGTCCTGTTCCACAGATCGCTTCAGATCAGCGCCATTCAACAAGTTTGGTGGTCTGCTGCATGGCTAATTTGCCAGGTCAGTTACTCCCGCCCGGAATTTTCGGAACCAACGTTGGACAGTACATTCGTTAACGGTGTCTACACCAAAAAACTTATGTTTCGAGAGGCGTTGGATGCAGTGTGATCCAATCTAAACTCATAATGCATTATCACACATAATGACTATCTTCACTTGGGTTCAAACGCTATTAAATATCATCGCCGACATGCATATTTCAGGCCGCTGGTCGCTGATAGGTTTATCTCTGGGAATATACCACTTTGTTATGGGTACTTGCTACTAAACGTGGAAACCGTGCTGAAGCGTGGAACCCATCTCGAAATTTGACATTTGATATGCAACGACCTGATATTTGCTTGGCCTTTTTCTAAGAGTAGCTCTATACATTTGGCTAATAATTATGCAAAAGACATTTTGGTAACACTTGTGCATGTACAGTTAAATATTTAATGAAATAGGAGCATATTTACTGAATGTTTAATATTTTTAAATTCGTAACGTAGGGTGTTGTCTCAATTTTTGTTTCTCAAGTGTCCAGAAAATGCATTCCATTGACTTAAAAACCATGAATATACGTGCTATTCTCATGCAAATGAGCACAGATGAATAAAAGAAGCCTCCTAATTATATAAGTATCCAATTACTATTGGGGAGATAGTATATAATGATGGGATGTCGTTACAAACCATGCAGACACCCTGCTAAATCAACCATCAAATACTGAAACAGGAAACTTCTGTAGAGTCATTCTCCTTACATGTATGAGAGAGGGATCAGGTGATTTGAGAGGTATCTCTGAGAATGGGACGACCTTAATCTCTCAAAGTTATTTTTAGGTAAGATGTCCAAACACTTCCTGCAAAATATGAGGGTTGTTCCGAAAAGTAAGTTTCGTCCTTTTTTTTTTCCACACAGAAACTATTGTAAAAAAAAAAAAAAAATCTACCAAGGCATGATGAACTATACACCTTGGACTATTTTTCAATATAGTCACCATCAACATTGAGACATTTATCATAGTGTGCAATTAGTTTGAAGAAAGAGTAGCAGCAGGCAGGCATGCCCACGGCTATCTGATCTTGTGCGAGCCTTGCTACGTATGGTTTTGCTTTGTCGTTTAAGAGCACAACACCTTCACTCAAGAGTGCAGTAGCATGCTGCATTGATGGTCCCTTGATGGAGTAAATTAATGAGAATCACACCCCAGAACTGAGTTTCGCATCCCAGAACGCATATTTCCTGCGGAGGGTAACACTTTGAATTTTTTCCACACTGATGAACAGGGATGCAACCATGTTGTCAGTACATGTTTGTCTACCATCGTGACTTTGTACTCGAATGGCCTCGGGCATGCCTAACTGCTGCTACTCTTTCTTCAAACTGATTGCATGCTATGACAAATGCCTCAATGCCGGTGGAGACTATGTCGAAAAATAGCGCAAGATGTATAGTTCATGATGCCATGCTGTATTATTTTTTTGCAATAGAGATTCTGTGTTGAAAAAATGATGAAACTTACTTTCGGAACAACCCTTGTAGAAAGTCTGTAAAGAGGACAACAGAATCAAAGTCACTGTTTTCCATAGAATACATACAGCAGAATAAATATTGACAAACCTATTGCCATAGAACTACAGTTAAGTGTACTTTTGTCACCATAGGCACAAAACAATCCTGCAAAGACACACTGTCTATTAACAGTAAATTTTTTTGTTTTTGTGCAAACTCAATAAATTAACTAAACTTTTGAAACAGTGGATTTTTCATTTTTGTTAAAATCATCTTAAAAATAATGAACTAAAGGCCAGTGCTTTTGTTTTGTAGCTTAGATTGAAGGTATAATTTGGTTAAGAAAGTTAATATTTGTTTTGCAATCAATAACTCTTTGAAATCATTAAAAACCAAGATTGTAAGGTTTGAGGATTAATTAGCCAGAATTAGAATATTCAGATTAATTGTGTAAATGAGCTATTTTATACTCGCGTTCATAATTGTCTATTTAGATTTGGAATTAAGATTTTATAAAGTTTTAGAAGTCGCAAGGGGAGAAAGTGAGATTCATTTTACATCTCATTGTTTTGGTTGTTGGTCTTGTTTTCAGGGACCTAAAGAGTATTGCCAGAGTTAGCTAAGAAAACAAGAAACGAATTTGAGAACGGGATGTGGGATAAAAAGACCACGAGAAAGACAAGGTAAGGATTGAACTTTGGAATCTGAAGTGAGCAAAAGAGACAAGAAATGATCACGTGAATGCCAAGAGCTTTTTAGTAAAAGAACAATTGGAGAGGTGTCTACGGATTTTGATTGACAGGGAGATTCACCTTTTTTTTGGTGGATGGTCAGCGTTTCTAAACGCCTGATTGGTTATTGAAGTTGGATCTGTCTTGTCAGTAGTTCTAAGTGAAGAAGACGTTAGTAGTGATTTAACTTTCGTGATAGCCGGTTGTGCGCGTCGCTACTCAATTTTTAGCTTAATTCGGCCTTCGTCTGCTAATTCAAATGATCCCAGATGAGAAATTCTAAAAAGTAGACTTAAGTTTTAGTGGTTTAATTTAAGTTCACAACAAATTTATCTTTGTGTTCGCTCGAGTCGAGGATTTTAAAGAGTATCCGCCTAGTTGAGAACCAGCTCCATCAATTTAAATAGTTCCTGGAAACCAGTATTAGTTGGAGAGAAAGTAACCAGCCCCAAAGGGTACATAATTTGATTGTGGAAGAAGGAGCCTAGCAGAGTGATCTACCAGCCACTTCG
>JAHWFO010113851.1:15124-46996 GCA_023313115.1 Rhysida immarginata | reverse complement strand
TACCTAGTTCTTTATCTGATCTACTATGATTTTCTCTCGTTTTCTTTATTTAATGTTTCTTCTGCATTTTGTAAATTTCTTGCCCCTTTATTTTATTTTGTTGTTTTTATGTAAATCCTCTTGTCTTTCGGGCAACCGGATATGTTCTCTTTCGGTCCGCGTTAAACGCGCACCATCTCTGTACAATTTCTTTTTTGTATACAGTCGATTCTCAATATAACGAACCTTCGATATAAGGAACGCCTCGTCATAACGAACAGAGTAGCTGGTCCCAATCAAATTTCCTATACATCTTATGTATTTAGCTTCTCGATATAACGAACCCTGATAAAATGAACTTCTTGTTTTAACAAACGGTTCGTCTGGTCTTCTATCATGCAATGGAAAATGACTCTCGATATAACAAACAGCAATTTGATTGGTCATTGAGCAGGCAGCACAATGACGTAATGAGTTTTTCAAGTTTTAGTTTCATTTTCGAAAACTCACCACTGACAAAAATGCTAGCCAAACGGAAATCAATCAATTTGAAAGTAGTTGAAAGTTTTACATACTGTACTACCTGTACTCTAGTGATCTGATACCATAATGGGTTCCCATTATGATATCAGTAGAGCAGTTGCATAGTTACATTAGAAAAATCTGATATGCCTACGAGCGATTGACTCAATTAGGAGTGCAGACAATTTTTTTTGTACGTACTGTAGTTTTCTTTCTCATGTTAGTATTTTCACGTTTTGTTCTAAAAAGTTTAAAAATTCGAAATTTATGACATATATGTATTTTAAAATAAATATATTGCTATGTATGTACATGCATATACTTTTTTATGTACTGATTTTATTTCAATAACACTCTCTATTACACTTACTACATGTACTATCTATCTACAATAGTATTCTGTTGCATAATCAAAGTTAATTAATAAACCATAAGTTAATTCTGCATCTGTATTTGTAAAAAAAAAAAAAAAAAAAAAAAAAAAAAAAGACTCTCAATGTAACAAACTAATTTTCCGGTCCCTTGGAGTTCGTTATATCGAGAATCGACTGTATTTCAAAATTTTTGTATTTATTCTATTTTATTCTACTGGCCATTACATCCTTTTTGAACTCATTGGCCCCCTTGCTTTATATCCTATTGGTTCTTTTATTTATTTACGCTCATTGCTTAACTTGTACCACTGTTCTGTATATATAAAGGCTTGCATGCTGTATATGCTTGACAAAGTCGGGAATAAATGGCAAAACTAGTTGGAACTTCTGATGTCCCTCTGTTATACTGTAAGGCCATCACCTGTTTAGTTAATAGGAACAGTATTATGATCCATCCTTCCACTGATATAAAATAAAATGCTACACTTCATGTATTCTTATGTTTTTCTATGCATACATGCATTATTCACAAGCCCCCCTCCCCTCCCAGTTTCAGAATAACGTACACCTTGCATTAATGTACAAGTTTCCAGTTCCCTTGAAGTAAGTTATAACGGGATTTTACCGTATAGTAAAACTCCAGCTGTCTCTCCCTAAACTGTGATTGGTCGAAGCCTAATCACAACGTGACATCGTGCTGCAAGTGCTATGAGCAAATAGTTCTTTTGTTTTCTTTATAAAGAAATACAATTCATAAATTTTTTAATGGTCCCTAAAATGCATATTTAATAAAACATAATAATAAGCTAGTTAAACTTTATTTCTATCAAAACAAAAATTCACCTTTTAAACTGCTGAACTGCAATTAGATCAGGCTCGCCACAAAAAAAATGGCTGACGATGTTGCTTGTGCATCATGGGAGATAGAAGAGAATTTTTGGGAGTTCTTTTAAGTGTCCAAAATTATTATTTTTAATCCTGTTCGTCATAAAATGTTGAAAGTTTATTTTTGTAGATGTATTTTAACAATCTATGTTGTGGATTGTCCAGGAAACCAAGTAACAATGTAATCATACACAGGGTGAGAAGGCCAACCAATCGCAGTTACGGAGAGGTTAGATGGAGTTTCACTACAGTCATCTTACCACCACATTCAACTAGGGGTTCATTATCATCTGAACTTGTGGGCAGAACAGGCAGCGTCCTGGGTTTTGCAGATGTAGAAAGCAATGCATGTGGCCCTAAAGTCAGCTGATAAGCACTTTTGTGCACTTTATATTTGTTACTAAATGTTGCTTTAGTATATTTGATATTTATAATTATAGTTTTCGGAGTTCTTTTGTTAAAGAAGGCGCAAATCGTGTGCACAGTCGGGTGAATGGCGGGCAAGCCTACCTCCCTTAGTGAGCAATGGCGGCATTCTTTCCAACGTACTGATTGACTTTTAAATAAGCCAGTATGAAGCAGAAATCGACCCTGCAACGTCATGGCAGAGTGTGGATAAGTGTTTGGTAATTCCATGGTGAAAAGAAGAATTTGGTGAGTGACTATTTTGATTATTCTTTGCCACGCGGAGGGATCCAAAAGTAAAAACTGTTTGCCGTAGTGTGAGTGCTCCTGTATATCTCCTACTCTTAGCGCATCAACTTAATGTCCCAAGGAACCTGTAGGCGACAATATTAAGCCCATGGTAACGATAAAGAAACAATTAGTGCCTGTCTTGTTCTATAGCTGCGTTGCAAAGGAGTTGCGTCATTGACTATTGTATCGGCCAGGAACTTATGTATCATCGTTTTAAAAGCTTATTGGCATAAGTTAAGATACTAGCAGGCAGCATCAGTAGTCGTACTGTGTGCACAGCCAATAAAAGAAACTTGGTTAGATGCCGAAACGGAATACAGCACGTGCTGTATAGACGAAAACGCTGATTATTGCGGCTGCTGGTGGCTTCCCGCCGAAGCACGTGACTGCATCGAGGAGCTCGCCAAGGAGAGGTTTCGGTGCTCGTTCTCCTACTTATGTGATAAAAGGAGCACATTGCACTTTTGTTGCGTGGTGCTAGGAATATTTGTGCGGGAATTCCTGTTGCAGGTTGCTCGGTGATTGTGAGAGCCTCCAGCACCAGTCATCTCTCTTATTCCGATCTTAAGCATTAGTCTGGTGCACAATTATGTGAAAGCGAACTGATGCCCTGTACGGGAATGAAATGTTTTATGTTGCATTTAAGTAGTAGGTTAAGGTAGATTTAGCGTGTCGTTTGAGGGGCCCCTCAGGTCACCGACCCTGCGTGCCTGATTTAGCACCAACTGGTATATTAATTTGTATATTTTAAAGAGTAAAATAAATGTCTTTGAAAGAGATCTTGTCATCTGTGTCAAGTCTTTCCTCCCATTAGTCCAGGTCCGGAACCCCTGACCGGTCTACCCCTTTGGTTCCTGGGTTTTATAATTTATTGAACTTAAAGGTAGGGGTGGCCCGTCACAGAGGAAACTCAATTTCTTGGAATCCTTGGAAATTGGAAAGGAGCAAGGCAACAGGACTCTGAACAGTGACAAGGGCCCATTGGATCTCACCCAAATGGAACAATCTACTAAGACATCTGTAATAATGGCCCTTTCTCGGATTGGACCTTTTTCTATGTATTTGACTTGTTATTGCCAAATATGAGAAGAGGGAATAAATTGTGGATAAAGACATGATGCAAGAAAACAAACCTCTTATACACAAAAGTTTATTGGGCGAATACGTATTTTGATCTCAAAGAGGTCGAAATGCGTATTCGCCCATTAAACTTTTGTGGACAAGATGTTTGTTTTCTTGCATCACTGCAAAGTATGTTTAAATTTACCTGATTGGCAATTGCGTGGCTAGCTATGTATAATTTACCTGATTGGTCATTAACTTATCCTCTTACGTTTGTAAAAAAAAGCCTGATTAGTTCCTATTGTATACAAATAGCCCGAAGGCGTTTTGTACTTCAGTTATGTTGAAAAATGGGTTCATAGCATCCGAAATATGTATCCTTGGTGAATAAAAACCTTGCTGTGGGAAAGCGGATTGGCATCCTGGTGTTTTACTGACAGTCTTTATTTTGTAAATGGAACCACTTCACTCTCATCAGTCCCCAAATTGCAATTGGTTATTTCACCTCGATGTTTGCACTCAAAATCACTCACTGCACAGACAAATGCATTCTCTATCTTATTTCTCCTCTATGGCAAATCCATATTATCCTCGACCTATAGAACAAAAGCCTTTCAGCCAGGCAAAAATAAAATGGCTCATTTCAACAGAAGTCCTTACTTAATGAAATTCTACTGTAAATATTTTTCAAAGTTTCTTTGTCTGTCTATCCACAGACTTTTAGGTCTAAGTGGACCAATGTTATTGTTAAAGCAAAGCTCATGTGTTTTCTCATAAGAAAATTAATAGCAGAACAAATAGAGCAACATCGGATGTGAATATTTATTTATTACTTATTAACATCTTTTCACAATGCGTTTTGGCTTTCTTCAGGAGATAAAGTTCGGGAATAATGATCATAGTACAGTAAACCCCGCTACAACGTACCTCACTTTAACGTACATTTCAGAATAACGTACAAATTTCAAATCCCCGCCCCAAACGTAGGTATTTTAATGCTAAAAAGTTTCAGAATAACGTACCTCACTTTAACGTACATTTCAGAATAACGTACTAATTTTACATCCCCTTGGTTAAATTATCCCTTCAGTACAACGTACATCTTTCACATGTCTTGCACTGATTGGTCAATGCAGCCCATGCGAAAGTTGCAACTGGGCCAATGGGCTAATTAAGCCGAGTTCATATTTCATTGGTTGGTCAGTAACCCGGAAGTCTCTGCATGCTACTCAATCTAGCATGCTCGATTGTCGATTGTCGCATGCTACTCAGTCGGGATCCAATTTGTGCTGCAATTAGATTGCCCATCTTGACGGACGATTGCCCATCTTCAATACGGTAAGATTATGTGTTTGTTTATTTTAATTTATGTTTGTTTAATTTATGTGCATGTAACAGGGTGACTAGCGATCGGGATAAGTACGGGAATGTAGGGAATGTAACCGGGAAAAGTCAGGGAATTTTTCATTCCAACATTTCACTACATATTGTATATCCTATAGTGTATTCGTATTGAATAAAATAAAATGCACTCATGTAATCTTATGTTTTTCTATGAATATATGCATTTTTCACAAGCCCTCTCCCCCCCCCCCCCAGTTTCAGTATAACGTACACCTCAGAATAACGTACAAATTTCCAGGTCCCTTGAAGTACGTTGTAACGAGGTTTTACTGTAATCATTAAAATTAAACACCGTTAGCAGACGTTACAGAAATCACAAGGGAGTGAAGAGGGCAACCAATCGAAAGAGAGGAGGGAAAAATTAAGAAAGCAAGGAGGAAAAACAAGAAAATGGGAGGGGGGGGGGGGAGAAGCAAGAAAAAATTTTTAAGTAAAACTACTGCATTTTAAAACTAAAAACATAACACAGGTCCTGGATAAGGAATGTGGTAGAGTATTTTAATTGCTGACACATTTTAATTTACATCATTATCGCAGGCTATACAGCTACAAAGTTCTCTTGACCACAAGTAAGGGAATTTATAGTACACAGAAATGAACGCCCACCAATCAGAAACTCTGGCTGGAGTTTCTGATTGATGGAGTACAAGTCAGACTGAATAGACAGCTAGTCATGAAGTCATTTCCCATTTTTGTCTCTGTTCTGGAATCTGTTTATAATACGACCCACAATCCGTGCATGTTAACTTATATACTCCACAATATTGAAGACATTCTCGTCATCATCAGGCTTCTTAGCAAAACAGCAAGAAGATGTTAAATGCAAGAAGCCTGAAGATGACAAGAATGTCTTCAAATATTGCGGAGTATATAAGTTAACATGCCTCGATTATGTGGATTCCACCAGACGCTTGTTTGCTAACGATTCAAGGAACATAGACGCTCGTGGACGAGTATTGACGGTAAGTCCGCCTTTGCGGACCACTTAATTAAAAATAGACACCGGATGTTGCCGATCAACCAAACGATGACAATTCTGGAGAAGGCTAGAAACCCAGAAAAGATCCTTATCTATGACGCGTTGGAGATAAGGAAATGTTACCTTGAAAACAAGGAGCTTTTACTAAACGATCAAACCGCCTTCAAACAAGATCTAATCCTAGACATTATAAACGAATTCCAGAACAGAGACAAAAATAAAAAATGACGTCACGACTAGCTCTCTATTTGGTCTTGATTGGTGGATGTTCATTTCTCTGTACTATAAATTCCCATACTTTTGGTCAAGAGAACACTGTAGCTGTATAGCCAGTGAACTTTGCTTATCTAGGACCTGTGATGCTTTTTGTTTTTAAGCAGTATTGGACAGCATGGATATTACCGTATTTTTTCCACTATTATGTGAAAAATTTTGCCCTAAATTAGCACCTCATCTTATCTTATAAGAACAGGTAGGACCAAATAAGATCTTATCAGTTCCCTCTGCAAGAATTGCCATACGGACCAAATATTTGTGGAAATAGTTGGATTCTACAACAAGACAACGTTCCATGTCACAGTTCCAAGGCAACCAAAGCATGGCTGGATGCCAAAGGTGTTCGGTGTATGCAATGGCCACCCAGAAGTCCCGATCTAACTCCCATAGAGAATCTTTGGGTGATTAGAGTTCACTCGATATACCATGACGGCAAACAATTTGAAAACAATGACTCTCTATGCAAAGAGGTTACCGATGCTTGGTTTAAATTGGATCCTGAAATCCTTCAGAAGCTCATTACTAGACAGAAATGAAAGACAGAGTATTTGAAGTTATCAAACAGAATGGAGGTACAACCCACTTCTAAACAATTTACAGCAATTTATGTTTGTCCACTAAAATGGGAAATAAGTGGTTTTCAGTTTCGTTCATTGTTCATTTTTTTTTTTTTTTTTTTTTTTTTTTTTTTTAAAAAAAAATAATATATTGCTTTTATATTTTGATGTTTTGTTTTTTGATGGAACAAATATGTCTGAATTGTTTTGGAATAGATATAAATGAATGTTTGTTTGATAAGAAGTGTCCACTAAATTAGGAAACAGACTGTAGTATTGATAGCAGCCCATCTATCGATGTTCAAAAAGTTACGATATCAAATTTTTTTAATGTTCTTGAATCTTCGATGTTTCAGTGTTCCATTTTCAGTTCATTATCTATTGAACTATGATTTAGGTTAATGTATTGAATGAAAAAGCCCTTCATACTTTCCTTGGTTTTATTATTAGGTTATCATCTGTTTAGTATTATTATTATTATTATTATTATTATTATTATTATTATTATTAATAATTTAGTATGGCAGCAATATGCAAGCCCTAACCCATATCCAGCACAAATTTACAGTTTTAGTAAGTTTCTCCAGAAAAGGCTCAAAGTTCAGGATTTGTATTTTATTAATAATCCTCTGTTCAGTATTAATCACTTCATTAATATATGTTTTCTCAATATATTTCTTAATCTTTATTGTGATAAGATGGACGCACCTGGTATAATAGATGATTTTAATTTTCAACAGTTGAAAAGAAAGCGAATCGGCTATACTTTTAAGCCACCCTTTAAGTGGAGAACTAATTTATGTGATATCGATCCAGTAATGAAACTTATTGCTAATTTTAAGGCGATTTTTAAGGATTTTAATCTTGACGATTTCGAAGATAAACGTTTTACGTTATTCGAGTGATTGTTCTATGATTTAATTCTCAGGTTACTCCTTGTTGTGCGTCTGTTATTATTAGCTTCATTAATTCTATTATTATCATTGCTTTTAGGTCCCATTTAATCATTTTTTAACCAATTTTTTTTTCCTTCTTTTTTCTACTTCATTTATTAATTAATTTTTTAAACTTTTATGAGGGGTGATCAAAAAGTAATGTCGTATATTTTTTTTCTCGAAAATGACAGCAGATCTGAGAAAATTGCGATATATAAAAGTTAGTTTGCTTCATTATTAAAGTTTCCTGTTAGTGTCGTGTGCATCCGCCAAGCACTAGCGATGTCACAGTCCAAACAAGATGGGGGTTCTCATTTCATCGTCCAGTGCTTTTGAGCAGCGGAGGGTTGTGAGATTTCTTTGTGCAAAAGGACTGAAACCAGTCAATATCCATAAGGAAATTGTGCCGGTGTACTGAGGTGATATCGTGCAGCTCCGAACAGTAAAACATTGGTGCAAGGCTTTAAAAGAAGGACGAGAGGACCAGCTGGACAAACGTTGCTCTGGCCAGCCGTGGGAGCACATGTGTGAGAGAAATGGCAGATTACTGTGAGAGAAATTGCTGCAACGTCGGACATTTCATATGGGACGGCTATGACATTGTTTGCGAGCAGCTCGGCTTTCGCAAAGTGTCGTGCAGATGGGTGCCATGGCAGTCGACGGCTGAACGTCAAGGTGCTCGTTTCGATGCTTGTTTGCTGCATCTCACCCGATACCAGGAGGAGTGTCAGGATTTTCTGGATCGAATCGTCACGGCGATGGATTGTGGGTCCACCGTTTCATGCCCAAAACCAAGATGAATTGGCAGTTTGGAAATGCACCTCATCTCCCACAATGAAAAAGTTCAAAATTGTTCCATCAGCCAGCAAGGTCGTGTCGACATGTTTTTGGGATTGCCATGGTCCTATACTGCTCGATTTTTTTTCCACTTTATACCACTGTCAATTCCGAATGCTACAGAGGTACATTGAGGAATCTTCGAGCGGCCATACGCAGGAAAAGACCTCACTTGGCAACAGAGGACATCCTGCTGCACCATGACAATGCACGTCCCCACACGGCGAAACAGGTCGCTGATCTGTTGCAGTGATGGAACTGGGAAACACTGCTTCATCCTCCATACAGCCGGACCTCGCTCCCAGTGATTACCCTGTGTTCGGACCGTCGAAACATTTCCTTGACGATGAGGTGAAATCGGCAGTTCGCAACTGGTTCCACACTCCATCGGACGACTTTTATTGACATGGCGTAGAAAAACTTGTCCACCGCTGAGATCGTTGCCACAATTGGATTGGAGATTATGTGGAAAAATTAAAATTGAATTATTCTATCGAATGTACGTGCATTTATTTTTTCCCCGGTCACGATTTTAGAGAAAAAAAATACGAGACATTACTTTTTGATCACTTCTCGTATTTTGATATACACTGAGTTAGCAAAACTCATGGGATAGTTACTTAATATCTGGTCGGGCCACCTCTGGCCCTGTGGAGTGCAGCAATACGGCGTGGTAGTGAGTCTGCAAGTCCCTGGTACCTTTCTGAAAGCAGTTGACACCAGATAGTCTGCAGAGACGAAGATAGTTGCTGTCCGTTCGTGGGCGGATGATCCAGTGCCCGGAGCCTGACTTCAACAGCATCCCAGATATGCTCGATGGGATTCATGTCAGGGCTCCGAGCTGGCAAGCTCAGTTGTTGGACCTCTCCTGCATGCTCCTCGAACCATTCGCGGACAACATTGGAGCGATGTCGTGGAGCATTGTCATCTTGAAAGACTGCTACGTCGTCAGGGTGTTGAAATGTCAAAAACGGGTGCAGATGGTCTCCGATGAGTTGACGATACCGTGGATCATTCAACGTTTGGTCCAGGATAACCAGAGGGCCCATTCCAAACCAGGAAAATGCACCCCAGACCATCACTGACGCCCCACCACCCTGCACCACCACCAGTTGGCATGTGGGATCCATCGTTTCGTGAGGTCTGCGCCACACACGGTGACTCCCATCAGCGTGGTACAGTTGATATCGTGACTCATCTGACCATATGACGTTACACCACTGCTGCAGAGTCCAGCCAAGATAGTTGGTGGCAAATGCACGCCGGAGTGTCCGATGACGCTGGGTAAGTATTGGCACCCGTCTAGGGCGACGGCTGCGAAACCCGAGGGCATGCAGATTCCGACGGATTGTCCACCGAGAGATGTTTCTAGTGCGGCCAGTATTGAACTGGTCTGTGATTTGCTGCACTGTTGCGCTCCTGTTTCTCTGAATCATTCGTCCCAGGTGTCGCCGGTCACGATCATTCAGGGCAGCTGGACGCCCGGTATGGTGCCTGTTGTGGACTGTGATGCCTTCATCCAGCCATTCCCGATACACCCTGGAGACAGTTGAGCGGGGAAAGCCAAATTCCTGCACCACTGCCGAAATGGAACATCCCATGCGTCGGGCACCTACTATCATACCCCGTTCAAAAGACGTCAACTCGCGACGACGTCTAATTGATTAATCACTTATCCAAGCTCTTCCCACAACGTCTAATGGTCCATTCCCAGAATCCGCTACCCCTGTGAATTCGTGAGCCATGCCCATCAATCAATGTGCTTGCTATCCCATGAGTTTTGCTAACTCAGTGTAAAGTGCAGAATGCTAAACTTAGTATCTTGTACAGAGGGTAGATTATTGCCGAGCGATAATCTGTGGCACTTACTCCTTCCAGGGAGTTTTGCGCCATCCATATAATCTTAACAACTGCTGTAAGATGGTCGCAGCAGCCGGGACCGATGGCTTTACGTGCCCTCCGAAGCACGGGGGGAGATGGAAATTTCCAGGTGATCACCCAACCTGTGATTAGCTGCGCCCAAGGTTGCTTAACTCCACCATTGCATAGAGCAAGGCGAGACAACTGGGCTACGGCTGCCCCCATGCTAAACTTTCATCAAAAGTGTTGGCAGTCGTATCAACAATATGGTTGCCATAGCCATTTAATTAAAGACTTCACATTATGCTGTGAAGAGTGGATAATTTTATCTTATCAAGAATTTATTGTAAGCCGTGGAAGGGTTCATAAATGAATTCTAAACTGATTAATAAATTTAGTGTTTTGTAAACTCCACTTATTAGAGCATTCATCAACTCAAGACTCGTGCATAAGCCAAGTGTGATTTTTAAAAGGACATATTTTGGGAAAAAAAAATCTCAGCTTATAGACGAGTATATACAGTAATTTTATTCAATCTTCCATTGTAGCAAATATTAAATAGGAGCGACTTTGTGGGTTTGTAGTTCTACACATGACCATTCCAATATATCGTACCCCGAAGGGTCCCACATATGAATTTTATCTCTTGTTTAAAGAGTTTGATACTTTTTTCTTTATGCAAATAGTGGACTTCTACTAGATCGGTGACACTCTACATCAGAACTTTTTCTCTATCATAGTTCAAAAGCTATTTTCAAAATTTCTCAGCATTTACACAAAAGGTGCTGGGACTGCTTTTATTCAATCAGGTATGGGTACTTTCTTATAGACCTCACTTTTGGGACTTTAACAAACTTATTTTATATAATAATAATAATAAATGATTTTTAATTCCAAACTCTTGTTTACAAGAGAGACGGAATGGGGTTAGCTGTATCCTGTTCCGTCAAACCAGTCAAAATAAACAAACATACTAAAAGAGACAAAGCAAATCATTTCAATATACACACAAAAACATGTCAAATTAGGCACACAAAAAAACAAAAAAATAAATAACACAATTTTATATACAATTTTTCCATTAACTGTTTTTTCTCCTTTTTTATATAAAACATAACCGTGTCTTCTCCTCCACATCATTCTGATTTCTATATTCTAGCACTCTTGCAAAGTACTTTATTACGTTCCAGTTAACTTTCCCTCCCCCTAACAATTTCAATTCCCAGTTTTTTTCTTTTACAATTCCAAATTTTTTCCTGAACTCTTCTAAATAGCTACATTCAAACAAAACATGTTCCGCCGTCTCTTCCTCCTCATTACACACTCTGCATTTGCTGTCACCATACCAGTCTGCTTTACCGGCCTTCCATTCATTTCCTGCTCTCAGTCGGGCGTATATTTTCCTGTCTTTGTCCTCCATCTGAATATTCAGGTATCTCTCCCTTTGATAATGCTCCTTTATTTTCTGATAATATGAGCAATATGTAGATCCTTTAATTTTTTCTTCCCTCTGTTCTAGTTCTTTCTGGATTAACTTCATCAATGCTCTATCATTTACTTTAAGATTGGACTCCAGCCTCAACTCGTTCACTCCTTCGTTTCTAATTCTCGCCACCTTACTACTCCATCTGTCTCCTTGGTTTCTGCTTAGCCTCCATTTCATCTCCTCCCAGCAGATTTTTGGCAGTTTCTTTCCTTCCATCCTTTCGACTCTATCAAGATATCTTAATCCTCTTTTACATGCTCCAATCCACAGACTTATCCTCCCCATCTCTCCATTGATAATATAATCTGGTGTGTTTCTACTCCATCCAACTGTCCATCTTATGAACTGGTTCTGTACACTTTCCATATTTTTATCATATTCCCATCCCCAGATTTCTGCCCCATAATACAAAACATTGCTTACTAATTTGTCGAAAAGACCTAGTTTCATGCCAACATCCGTCATTTCTGCCCTCTTACCCACTCCCCATGTTGCTCTCATCGCTGCCATCGCTTTTCCCTTTAGGAATTCTTTTTGTCTCTCCCAAGTGTTTTTCACAGTGAACCAGTATCCTAAATATTTGTATTCATTTACAACTTGAATCTCCTTACTTTCCCACCACCACTTCTCATAATCACCTACTCTGCCACCTTTTCTAAAAATCACAATATTCGACTTCTCTAAATTCAGTCTCAGCTTCTTCTCCCTAAAAAACTTTACCGTTCTATTTATCATACTCTGTAAGTCCTTTGGGTCCCTGGACAGCAAGGCAATATCATCAGCGTACATTAATGTATAGATTTTTTCTTTCCCCCATTTTTACCCCACCGATATTTTCTGTTTTCAGATAGTCGTCGAGCTCACTTACAAAAACTGAGAAAAGCGTTGGACTTAAAGTGCACCCTTGCTTAACACCCTTTCCAGTCCAGAATTTCTCCGAATTAGCCCCTTGTCCCCTGATCCGACAGCTAGTTTCTTTGTACAGTTGTTGCAGAATTTTTAAAAAATTTCCCCCAATCCCTATGTTTCTTAATCTCTCCCAGAGTTTTGTTCTATCTACAGTGTCAAAAGCCGCCTTAAGGTCAAGGAAGAACACATACAATCTTTTCTTTTCCCTCTCTCTGAACCCCGTCTCGATAATACTATTCAGAACAAACATGTTGTCAATCGTGCAATACCTCTTCCTAAATCCTGCCTGTGCTTCTGGTAATATGTTGCTGTCCTCTAACCATCCCTGCAATCTCTCATCCAGAATCTTCGTAAAAATTTTGTATGTATTTGAATTTAAACTAACGCCTCTATAGTTTTCAACTTTCTTTAGATCTCCTTTCTTATGAATGGGACAAATTAACGTTTCACTCCACTGATGTGGGATTTTTTCTGCCTTCATTAATTTATTGAATAAACTGGTTAACCAGCTGTTCATTTTTTCACCCGCGTACTTAATGAACTCTGCACCTATACCGTCTAAGCCTACTGCCTTCCCGTTCTTTAACTGATTCACTGCCCTCTTCACTTCCTCCCTATTTATTTCCTTATCTAGCTCTTCAATCCCCTCCTCCAACTCAGCCTCCCTATACTCCTCTATCAATCTTGTGCTTTTACCTTCAAGCTGTTTCATAAAGAAATCCCTCCACTCGTTATTCCCGATGGAATTATCCATCTGTCTCCTTCTATACCTATTGATCAAATTCCAGAATTCTTTGTTCGTTTTAACTTTCTTGATTTTTTCATTCCATTGTTTCCTATATTCTTTCTTTTTGAGTTTGCATGTTTGTTTAAATTCCCTCTTACTCTTCAGATACTCTCTCCATGACTCATCCTCGTTATTTGACCTGCTTAATTGTAAAGCTTTCCTAATTGCTTCCTTTTTCTGTCTGCATTCATCATCAAACCATATGCTGACTGTGGACTTATTATATTTTATTTCCTTTTCCATCCCAAGCCCTTTAGCTATGTGAGTGACATGCCCTTCTAAAAACTCAATCAGATCTGATGGGTCCTTCTCCTCCTGTTTACTAAAAACTTGTGTGCAAATGTCTTGATATTCCTGCCTTCTTAACTCATTCCATTTTAACTTCCTCGTCTTTGTAGCAATTTCATTCTTTTTACCGCATTCTGTATCTAGTTCTAACAATATGGGTTGGTGGTCAGATTCCGTTCTAGCTTTGATCTGGAAATTATAGATTTTCTCTAGTCCGTTAGCACTAACAATTGCATAGTCTATGACTGACCTGCCATTTCCCCCAATGTATGTCCATTCCCCTTGCTCATCCCCGACCCCTCTCCCATTTAGAATAACATACCCCATCTTATTACATAATTTTAAAAGCTTGACCCCTTCTCTATTCACCACCTTGTCCTTAGACCTTCTATTATTATTTCCAAAACCTTTCATACCTTCCCATTCTGTTTTTTCAAAATTTTGTTCGCGCCCCACTCTGGCATTCCAGTCTCCCAAGATAATAACAATCCCACCCGTCTGTGTGTTACTATCCACATCTTTCCACTCCCTTTCGATATTCTCAATTCCCTTGTCATTATAAATACCCACTATTGTATATTTTTCTCCACTCATTATTATGCTTGCTTCCAGCCTGCCTTCCCCTTCGTTCCACCCATTGACCTTAACTTGTTTACATTTTTTTATACCTATCACAATACCCCCCTTAGCCCTACCCTTAACATTATATTTCACAGCATATTTACAGTTACACTCGGAATTCTGTTCCATCTTTGTCTTCATCTTTTCCCATTGTTTTTCACATATCCAGGATTCTTGTAACACAATTATCTCAAATTTGTTTAAGAAGTTCCAAAAATCACAGCCTTTGTTGTAAATCCCTGCCACATTCCATGATAGAAGTTTCACTCTATTTATTCGCACCTTTTCATTCTTTTTCCCGGCTTGTCCACTGATAACATTCTTAACATTTGTCCCATAAATTTGTGCGCCTCCTATTCTTTCTCTTCTCCACCTTCTTCTCTCCATCAAAAATTTCGCTGTTTGTGTCTTGGTTCTTGAATTAGCTCTCCTTTATAGTCATCCCAAGTCCACCACTCGTCGTTGATTTTGAGCTTTTTGAATCTCAGTACAGTCCTATTTCCTTTTCCTCTCTCCAACTTTGCTCTTTCCCTTATTTCTTTGTTTATCCACCTGGTTCGGTCTGAATAATCCTCATTTATGTAGTAGTTTGTGCCTTTTAACCTACCACGTCTTTTTAATAGTTGCTCTTTGTCTTCCCAGTTTTTAATTTTAACCACCATCGGTCTATCCTCCTTTCCGTGTGCTCTCCTTCCCACTCTGTGTGCACGTTCTATTTTTCCCGGCTCCATATCCAGTTTCTCTTTGCACCATGTCTCACCCTCCTCT
The DNA here is from genome assembly GCA_023313115.1 of Rhysida immarginata. Lineage (NCBI taxonomy): Eukaryota > Metazoa > Arthropoda > Chilopoda > Scolopendromorpha > Scolopendridae > Rhysida > Rhysida immarginata. The sequence continues at coordinate 31,771 of JAHWFO010113851.1, read as the reverse complement.
TCCTTCAGTCCTCTAACAACGATGTTATTTCTTCTACTCCTGTTTTCTAGATCGTCAACTTTCATTGTTAGCGTGAACAGATTGTCCTCCATTTCGCTTTCAATCTTTTTTCTTTCCTCTCTTTCTTTAATCATTTTGTCGCATTTAGTTTTCAGTCTTTCTATCTCCTCCCTCGCCACCGCTAATTCCTTTCTCATTTCAGCATTATCTTTTCTTACTTCTTTCACTTCGTGCAGAATTTCCTTTATCATCCGCTTCCATTCTTGGTCTCCATCCTCGGTGTTCGTTTCTGTGTCCTGGCTCCCTTTTTTGTTTTGTTCCGTCAATGCTTTCTTGTAAATGTCTCCGAAACCGAACGCTTCCAGACTGTTTTGCTTCTCCGTGCTGTTCGTTTTATCGTTCATCTCTCTCGAATCCCGTTTCGCCCACGTTGCTAATAGGCCTAACCTTGTCGTCTCTTGTGATATCACTCTTCTGTTTGGACTATTATTCTTCTATTTATGTGACTGTGATCACCACACTCTTATATTCATCTATTTTCTACTCTTTATAATCGATTTCTCTTTCAAATTTGACTTACAAATGCCGGAGCTACTGCGAATGTCGACTGTCCACCACCACGCTACAGCAGCGCCCCCCAAATTTATTTTATATACTGAAGTGCCAAAATAAGTCATGGGAGCATCGTATAAAAATTTTCATTTGTAGCTTGCAGTGTGTACAAAGTGTATAAAAAATACGCAGAGCAATATATCAGTGCTGTCACTATTAGCAGTCATCTGAAACTTCTTGCAATATCACTATCAGACTTTAAACACTCAGAATGAAGGTGGAGCTAGACACACAGGACATTCCATTTCTGTAGTGCATGCATTCGACATTTCTCGATCCACAGCGTCAAGGCTGTACAGAGATTACCTCATTTCAGATAATGCCTCCCACCATGGTCAGTGCAGTGGCTAAATGCTCCTGACCAGCAATATCTGAGCAAATAGTCCTTTGTACAAGACACATGTCACTATGTCAATTAACAGCCTACGAGAAACAAATGTATGAGGTCAGTGCAGCAAAATTTGCCACTGGTGGGATATGGCAGCAGAAGACCAACAAGAATGTCAGAGACTCCCAAGTATGAGGTCAGAGGCTGCATCTCTCCGGGGCTCATAAACATTTTCAATGAACCTTAGGTAACTAGAAATGCTTAGCTTGGTCCGATGAGTCACGTTTCAAATTAGTACAAGTTGATGGTAGGATTCATGTGTGGAGCAGACCCTACAAGGCCATGGACCGAAGTTGTGCAAGCTGGTGGTGATTCCTTCATGGTATGGGGACATGTTTACACATCAGAGTTGGGGCCCTATGATCAAATCGGACCTACCATGGACTGGGAATCAATATGGATCATTTGCAGTCCTCTGTAACCCTCACGTACCTTAAGAACAAAGAGATGTTCCAGGAGGACAATGCACCATGTCACCGAGCCAACATGACTCAAAACTGGTTTGAAGATCATTCTGAACAATTCCAACGACTGAATTGGCCACCTATGAACCCCATCAAACAAATTTGGGATTTTATCGAACGATCCATCCACGTACAAAAACCTGCAAATGCAACACTCACGCAATCCTGGGCAGCTATCAAAACTGCATGGCTGAGCATCTGCCAACTGGTAGAATCCAGGCCAAATCAAGTCGATGGGCAAAAGGAGGTTCTGCACCAAGGTAATCTAGAATAACAGGTAAGTCTAGTTTGACAGAAGTGCTTAACGCGCATGCGTATTGTGACGTCACTGGATGACTTATGGCGTTACTTCCAGCAGTGTGCGGTAGCCATTATTCTGGTCACAAAAGAAAACTCTTACGTTGTATTTCTGAAGAAATGTTTATTTGTAAACTTACTATTTTATAAATTAATATTTCCTAATGCCTGCATAAATAAAGTTATTATGAAATAATATCGAAATTATTGTGTCTCTTAACTGCTAACTGTTCCGACAAATCAATTTCGAAATCTTAACGAGGAATGATAACTCGGCCTAATGATAGAGACAAGGACGATAACGTACTTCTCGTTGTGTTCGCTTAATGTTAACTATCTGCACATCGCGCGATGACTGATCATGCGACCAAGGTAAATGAATTTATATTTTAAAGACACCCCCCCCCCCTTTCTAATGAACTGATATATACCACTTTTTCTATTTAGTCAGAGTAAATTTCATTTACCTTGGTCGAATGATCAGTCATCGTGCGATTAGTTAACATTAACCCTGTGTTCATATTAAAAAGAAATACATAAGTACATTTCACAATAATTATAAGTCCCTCCTTATAATGGCATTATTATTTAATTAACATAAATAATAAAAAGGACATTATTATTTAATTAACATAAATAATAAAAAGGATGAGAATTGTGAAAGAAATGAACGAGTCGTCAAGTGTCGCTATCGCACGACCGTTTTCATTGTCGCCATGTTTTGGTTTCTGTGGAGGTTTCGATTTGATCCAGCGATGTCAAAATACGCTTGCGCAGTAAGGCAATTTTTACCACTTCCGGCAAACTGACCCCCACCTTGTTCTAGATCACCTTGGTTCTGCACCATAATGAATAAGTATCCCATAACTTTTGGCACTTCAGTGTAAAGAGCTATTTGACTGTTTCAGGAATTTCCTCTGCATCCTCTTTATGTGGATTTAATGTGCCGCTAAAATGTTTGAATCTGAACCTTGGCACATAATATATAACTGACATATTAACATGATAATGTTTAAAGGCTGGACATCTATCTACAAAAAACGTGATGCGAAAAACGACACCAAAAAGTCTTACGGAAACAGTTTTCCATTGTTGATGCACGTTTAACCATTGTTGGCGCCGGCTTGAAGCACACGCCGGAACTGAAAAGACACGTGACCATTGTTGTCTGAGTAATAGTTTTTATTAGCACACAAGCAGAGGTACCCGGCATACTGAGCACATCGGTTCGGGTTTGCGCGTGCTCTAAACGTTAATGAGATGGTGCGCGTGGAGGATGCACGTGAATGACGATTATTGAAAGGGCAGAACGGTCTCTAAATCAAAAGAATTTTATTATTCGTACGGAGCGTATTATTTATTACGATAACTTGAAAACGAATTAACTTTTTTACACTCTGTTTTCACCAAACCATTACTATGGGACAGAGCACGAACAAGTACGAACAAATTTTATTTGTTCAAATATATAAAGAATAACTTCACTCTCCATTTAACCTTTCAGTTCTTCAAGTTTATTTGTTCAAATTCTCTCTATACACTTGTTTACATAAATAGTAATTTACAATTTAGTTTTCATATTTATATATTTTTTCTAAAGTGTTTTAAAATGTTGGTTAATTCTATGATGCTATAACACGAAAATGTGCTCCATTTATCCGCTTTGGCGGTAAAATCATTCTTGTTTAAATCTTTACTACACAGATATTATGAAATATATTAATGTGTGGCAACAGATAGCGCAACTATACTTCGCTCTCTTACCTAACCATGTAATGGCCTACTGTTTTGTTTTTAGCGTTTTGAATGAAGACTAATGAATCCTAGTGTATTGGAATAAACTCATTTCCATTACAATAAATATATTTTATATTTCACAATTTCATTCATAATTTATTATTTTGAAACATTTAGATCTTTTGATGGTTTTTGAAGTCTTCAACTTATCTATAATTTACGCCCTGGTTACATAATTTCTATGTACATTTACTTTGAAGTGCTTAATTTATTTCTACAAATTCCTTCCTCTCTATAGTTAAGAATAACTTTCCGGCCAAAAAGAGCGTTACGCGTGAATAATTTTAATTTTTCGTCATACAAAATTCACTCTTTGTATTATTTTAGATACTGCAAAACGCGACGTGTTTTTTAGATACTGCAATTTTAGATACCGCAATTTTAGCTTACACGCGCCGTGTTTGTTGTCCCGCATTTGATTTTGACCACAGACGCGAGTAAGGAGAGGAACCTTCAGTATAGACACTGTGTTTACTCGACATTTCGAGAGACTCGATACTCGTGCTTATATTTCATACATCAGTTATTCTAAGCCCTTATTCAGTATTACCGATGTACATGATTCTGTAGACTCGTCCATTGATAAATAAATAAAAGGGTTATGTACTATATAAAATATTTATTTATTTGTTGCATCTAAAAACATTATCATGATTCAATGTTTCGGGTTGCAGATTCAAAACTAAGTCATTTTTTTTTTGGATAGCTGTCACCTTCATTAGTTACGATTCAGAATTTTATTTCACTCAGTGAGTTTCTGTAGTAAGAACAATATCGACAGTTTTGTTAAGTCAAATCAATTAAATAAAGGGATCATTATTTTTCCAAGCATTCTAGAGTGGCCAATTTTCAATAATTCTCAATATTTGAATACACAAAACTAATTGGAGTAATAATTTCGTAGGAGGTGGCTAAATTCAAAACGGGAGAGAACTGGTGCATTAAAATAAATTTTTCACGATCACCAACCATCAATAATAATGCAACAATTAGAAAAACGCACTGGTTTAAAATAAAAAGAAATTCTCCTACTGCATCTTCATCCAGAATCATTCCAGGGTCACTCGTGCTCCTTGTTCGTCAAGCATCATCGAGACTTGCTCAGCATTGCCCATTTCTCTGCTTCTCACTACGAAAATACAATTGGACTGCATAAGAAAACTAGCAACGCTGATTGGTTACAAAAAAGTTACTTAAGGGGAGTCACCGGTGGAAAAGAAACCTTTTCCATGTTTTTACTCAAATTTTTATAATTTTTTTTAATTGAATAGAACATTAAAAAAGAAACAGTTTAACATATAGTGGAGTTAAAATTCTGTCCAATAGTTTTCAAGAAAAAAAAATATTAAGCCAAAAATATGATCGTCTGCAAGAAAGAGCATTCTAGCTGAAGTAATCATCCTGTTGGAAATGTTTTTGTGTTAAATAAGAACAATAGTTTTTAAACAACAACATTCTGATGCTGACACTAGAGTTAACCAAATACTCCAACATATAAGTGGGTTTTTTAGATTTTTTTCAAAAACATATTTATCTCTATTTGGAAAAAAGCTCTGTCATATCCAAGAACTTTATGTAAAGGGGACACAAAAAAAATGTTTTCAATTCCATGCATAACTTTTCGTGTAACGCAGTTTCTTGTGTGGATTGGCAAAAATGAAACTGAGAAAAACGAGTTTAAGAGTAAAGGTCCTTTCTTTCGTAATGTAACGATTAAATCAAAAAATGAAATTTAACCATTAAAACCTTAAAAAAAAAATCCCCCAAAAATAATTATTTCATGAAGTTCACATATGAAAAGGCATGAAATTGCAAAAATCCAAAAATTGAAAGTTTCATCAAAAATCATCATTTTTTCGCTAGTGACTCCCCTTAATCTATTTAATTAAATTAGATGATTGCACTGCACCTGATATGCATCCACCCCAGAAAATGTTATCATGGAAAGATAGAATACAGTAGTGTCTGCTTATAATAATCACCTCGGGAACACAGTAAATTGCTCTAATATCTGGACTGCTCTTAAAATCAGAACAAACGTAAGCAATAGAACGAACACTTGAATTTGTAGGATTGTTTATAGAATATTTTTAAGATAATTCATCTGACAATTTCGTACAGTTCACTACATATTGTACATATCAAGAATTGAAGAAATCTGTTATTTAGTCTGTGAAAAATTTAAAGTAGATCTTTCAATAATCTCTTCAAGTTCATATAAAGCATTGTATGAGCATTAATCTCTTAAAGTTCAAAAAAAGCATTACCGGAAAACCTTGAATAGAGGCCCGAGCATCTATTTGTCTCATTGGTCTTGACACCCCCAGCAATTAATCGTGACGTGGCGTTTATTTAAGACTCAGCGTTAAGGGCTATTCCCAAGAAATGGCAACAAAAAATGCCAGAATTTATACGAATAATCCAAAAAACAATCAGACCTGGCGATTATTTGAGATCTGGCTTTTAATCTATTTTTAACACCCCACCCGGCCTTTATTCGAGACCGGCATGTATTTGAATACTCAGCCTTTATTCAAGGTAATCGGGTATAAAATAACACTTATATCTGGATTCTCTTACTATAGAAAATAGAGGAAAGACATGAGAAATTGCTCTTAAATCCAGGCTACTCTTATATCTGGTGGTCTTCTAAGTGGACTCTACTGTAGCTGGGCAAACAAATGTTAAAACTAATAAAACATACTCTATGTAACAGAAGTATAAACTCTGGCACAAAAACGGAATGTTTTCATTCCAGTTTATTGCAGCCAAATGCCACTCAAAACTACATTCACAAACACAATTGTAAGTATCTATTAGAGTGTTTGAGAGTTTGCATTTATGCTAATAAATATTTTGTTTTGAAGCTTTATCAAAAATATAAACTTTTATTTGTTTTAATAAATTTCAACCACTTACAAGGGAACCCCACATAGCCTAGCTGCTTTAACAATGGAGTCCTTGTATGGCTATGTATGCTGAAATTATTTCGTTTTTGCGGTTTATTTTGAAAGAAACACAATTTCGCACTCTTATTTTGCAAGCATCTATAGTAGCTTCAGATGAGTAACATATTTCAATTTGGTGGGAAATCTGCGACATACATGTTCGAGGGATTCACTTGTTAGTGGTGGTGTTTATAAGATGGAAACACACGAACATCTAACTAGGTGTGGCGGTTAATAATTCGTAATTTTTAAGACATGGCGCTGGGTTGATTTACACTCCAATCTTTTGTGTCATTTTGGAGATATGACCGTACCTTTCAAAATGCCGTTGATGTTTAAATGATTTCGAGTTAACCAAATAAAGAGCATTTGCGGCACGGACTGCTTTTCTTGTTCAACAAAAGAAAAATGTGAGCGTAAGCTGTCGTATATTTGTGGTAACTTACGGTGCCAACATCCCAACATAAGACAAGAAATGATCTCACATTTACACTTTCTTCCACCCTATACAGGGTGATTTACATCGCATGTAAAATACTTACAGGGGGTATTATATAGGTTAAGATAAACACAAAACGTCCTATGAACATGGGTTCAAATATGAACGATAACTGAGATATGAACAGAAATAAAAATGCCGCCACCAAGATCAACAAGTTAATAACTCAGATTCTGTAAAGCCTAGATTAATGAAATTTGGAGGAATAACAGAGTACATAAGACTGTGTATACCTTTAAAATTTGATCTAATTCTTACAAGAAATTTCCAAGTTACTCATTCAACATCATAATACGTGTTCACTTGTGAGTACTAACTAGCACTTGTCACAATTTTGACTGTGTAACTCTGAAACTTCTCGTTGGAATTCAATCAAATTTTAACGGTATACACAGTCTTATGTACCTTGTTATTCCCCCAAATTGCATTAATCTAGGCTTTACATAACCTGAGTTATTAACTTGTTGATCCTGGTGGCAGCATTTTTATTTCTGTTCATATCTCAGTTATCGTTCATATTTGAACCCATGTTCATAGGACGTTTTGTGTTTATCTTAACCTCTATAATACCCCCTTTAAGTATTTTACATTCGATGTAAATCACCCTGTATTTTAATCCTTCTCTATAATCCCCTGATACACTCAGCCCTCTGCTATGGGATTCAATTTTTTGAGGTCCACTATGCCTATGTAAATCTCCTATGCCTTTTCAGTTTATAAAAATGGTTCCTAAGAACTATACTTATCAAATTACACAATTCCATTTCACATCATTTTAGTCAACTAGGCATCTCAACTATCTACCAAATCTACATAATTGAGGAGCAAACATGCAAAACCGCACAAGTCCACTTTCTGAAAAAAATGAGATGACAGTCATCCTCTATATGAAGTCTGTTTCAATCAAAAACCCTCACATACCCTCATACAGCAGCTACAAAAAGGATAGATCAAAGCAAAAGAGCACATGTCCAGAGTAAAATTTCAAGCAAATTCACACTTGAACCAAACAGCCAATCAGAAGTCTCATATAGCAACATGTGACCGAGTTTCCTTGGAAACAAGAAAAAGGCGGCTAGCATGTAGAAACCTAACAGATACGACGTAATTAATTTTGCAATGTCGTAATTATTTTGGTATTGTTTGGCTGAAGCTTTTTCCATTATTGTAGAGACAGGATACTGTAACTGTGTCCCAAGCCAACAGTGGTACTAGGAAGCGGCAATGTAAAGAATCAAGAAGAGATGTGGCCAAAAAGAAAAGGTATGCCATGATCATGGTTTTCAAGTGTTTTCCCCATGCAAACAATACTAAGTTGTTTGAATGTTATAAAGTTAAGCCTAATGATACCCTTCGACTGTGAAATAAACTTTATAGTGAAGCAGACAAAGAAGCTCAGGATACCATATTTCACACCCTTGTAAGGAGGGTCCAGATCAAAAGCAGAAGTCCCACAGTTGCTCCGTAACGTACAGAGTTTGTTTCTTTTTAAGAGTTAGGATTAAATTGGAAGATGTTATTGTCTATGGTAGACATCCATCTAAAGATAATCTGCATGGGCTCTTACTCAATTTTGGCTGCTGCATGGCATTGGCCAATGGAAATTTTTATATAGAAAATGAATCCTGTATATGATCACCATATGTATTCTCATACAGCACTGTGTTCAATGGCCCACGAAATTTCGACAAAGAAGGAAATCCACAAAAGATTTGGCCCATCCAGGACAAGCTTGTGTTGCATCATCAGAAGAAATTCAGACAATTGGACATTGCTTTACAGTCCCAAATTCTTTGTATGTCTTTGTCCCACTAAAACACTAAAAAGACTGCAGTTCAAATCAGATGCCACAATTAGTCCATGATTCTGCCAACAACTGCAGTAATTTAACCAGATGAGATCTATAAATTAATGCAGCAATGGGATCCATGCTTTAATGTTCATGGAGATTTTTTTAAAATTCTCTCAATAAAAATTGCTTCCCAGTCTATACACGTTTCTATTGAATAATCCTCATTACGTAACAAAATTAATTTTAAAATTTATAATTCTATCAAAAAACAACTGAACGGATATTTATAAGAGAAAAGGACGAGACACAAAAACCCTGGAATACAATAAATAATAGTTAATAAATAAAAATGAAAAATAAAATAATAATTAACAAAATAATAATAAAAATAAGTAAAATCAAAATAAAACTATAAAATCAAATAAAAAGCTGACGTTTCGGATAGAGACTATCCTTTATCAAAGCAAAAAGGATAATTCTCTAAAGTCAATTAGAATATTAGAGAATTATCCTGAAGTTATGAAAAAAGTACTAAAGGATGCCTTTATATATAGTTGGCATAGGGAACAGTAAGACGGTATTGGCTGAAAAATCAGGAGAGGAATTTGAAGGGATAGGCCAGGAAAGAGGACAAATAGGAGGTAGTCAGAGGGCGACGAAAAATAATGCAATAGGATAACACATACAGAATTAAAAATATAAAAAAGTTAAAGAATGATAGGGTGTTAGCAAAACGATTTTGTAAAATCCCCTGGGAAAAAAAAAAAAAAAAAAAATATTATCCCTGAAAAAATCCCTGACCGTTCCCGGTTACACAATTATTTTGACAAAGCCCGGTCGCTAGTCCCCTGTAAAAAAGTATCACATAATAAAAAAGTCACTAAAATAAAAGAGTACAGAAAGCCTATGAAAAAAAGAGTACAGGGACGGACACAAAATGAACATAGGAGTAGTGAGATATGACAGAACATTAAAACTGAGACAGGATAGAAAAAGATAAAGAAAGAAAGAAGAAAAAAGGCCCAGAGAGCCTGCGACAAATTAGGGAATAGCTGAAGTTGAAGAGGAATATGGGAAAGGTCATGAGGGAATGGTGCCTTTGCTAAGGTTAATGCCATTAGGGGTGAGGGAATTAAATTTCCAAATAAGAAAAGACTCGAACTGCTTTCTTTCTTTTTTGCTATGGAAGTTACTACGAAGAATATAAATGCTGATGGCCTGTAAAGAGTGACCAGGGGAATTAAAGTGTTTAGCGACAGGGGTGTCAGCATTGCTAAGAATATCAAACTTATGCCCGGCAAATCTGGAGCGTATGGTATTGCCTGTCTCTCCAACGTACTGTTTCTGGCATACTTTGCAATGTAACAGGTAAATTAAGTTGTGAGAAGTGCAGGTCAGGTTCTGGTTAATCTTGAAAGTAAAGGAGGAGGCACTGCTGGAAATGGAGGTAGCAGGGTTAAGAAAATGACAAACACCGCAACGCTTTGCATTGCAAGGAGAACATCCCTTAGTGGAAGTGCGTGGTTTGGTAATAGCACCATGGACCAGAATATCTTTAAAATTAAATGTCTGTTTAAAAGAAACTTTTGGTGGTTCTGGTAGAATGGAGTGGAGAAAAGGAGAATCGTCAATAATATGTTGATATTTCCTTAGGACATTTTTAATACTATTGAGGGTAGGATGATAAGGAAGAACTAATGTAGGTGTTGTCATGGCTGGAGAAGGTTTGGGGTTGTTATTAGAACGAGAATTGCGATGTTTATAGATAGAAGCGCATATGACAGATTTGGGGTAGCCTGTTGCTTTAAGGGAGTGGGTAAGGGCATTAGCATGGAAGTCCTTGTGAGACTGATTAGTGCATATTCTATGGATGCGAGTTAACTGACCTAATGGGATGTTATCCTTGGAATGGCGCGGATGGCAGCTGTCATAGTGTAAGTACTGGTGTTGATCAGTGGGCTTCTTATAGAGATTAGTAGACAATTTATTGTTAGTGATAGAGACAGAGACATCCAAAAAAGAAACTGTCCTGAAGAGTAATTGTGAGAAAACTTGATGGAGGGTTGGATGGAGTTGGAATGGGTGATAAAAGATAAGAGTGAGTCTTCGTTGTGTGGCCAGATCAAGAAAATATCATCAATATGTCGCAGCCAGACCAACGGCTTTAAGGGAGACGTGGAAAGGAGTTTGGTTTCCACCTCCCCCATAAAAATGTTAGCATAGTTGGGAGCCATTTTGGAGCCCATAGCAGTACCATTTGTCTGGATGTAATACTCATTGTTAAAAGTGAAGAAATTGGAGGTGAGGATGGTACGAAGGAGAAGGCAGATAGTGTTAGTAGAAGGAACTTGGAAAGGTTTGTTAGCCTTGAGACTGTTGCACACAGCTTTAACCCCATCATCATGAGGAATGTTAGTGTAGAGGGAAGAGACATCAAGCGTGCAGAGGAAGACGTTCTTAAAATCGTAGTTAGAGTCGTTAAGGCGCTGGATATGGGAGAGAAAATCGTTAGTGTCTTTGATATAGGAAGGAAGACTGGGCGGGATGTGGCGTATGTGGTGGTCCACATACGCAGATAGTGGCTCACAGAGTGTGTTGTTACAAGAGATGATCGGACGGCCGGGATTGCCAGGTTTATGAATCTTGGGAAGAAGGTAGAAACGACCAGGAGAACTGAATTTAGGAAGGAGGAAGAGGCAGGTTTTGTTATCAACTTCAGAAGAGGATTTAAGCTGAGAGAGGGGAGAGAGGTTTCCACGTCTCCCTTAAAGCAGTTGGTCTCGCTGCGATATATTGATGATATTTTCCTGATCTGGCCACACAACGAAGACTCACTCTTATCTTTTATCACCCATTCCAACTCCATCCACCCCTCCATCAAGTTTTCTCACAATTACTCTATCAGGACAGTTTCTTTTTTGGATGTCTCTATCTCTATCACTAACAATAAATTGTCTACTAATCTCTATAAGAAGCCCACTGATCAACACCAGTACTTACACTATGACAGCTGCCATCCGTGCCATTGCAAGGATAACATCCCATTAGGTCAGTTAACTCGCATCCATAGAATATGCACTAATCAGTCTGACAAGGACTTCCATGCTAATGCCCTTACCCAGTCCCTTAAAGCAAGAGGCTTAAGATCTATTTTTCTTAAGGATAAAGTTAGGACAATTTTTGATGGACTCTTTGACTTTTCTTATAAGTTTAGGTAACGGGTTCTTCTTAAGAATTTCGAATGGGCCTTCTGTAATTAACTTGTCCACTCTATCATAATAATCTACTTTGTTGATGATGACAGTGCTATTGCCTTTATCGCTTTTAAGATAAAAACAATCCTTATCTAATAGGTTCCGGATCATCTTTTTGTATCGATCTTCTGTATCATCTTTTTCATAATTATTCCAATTTTTTGAAAGGATTTTGGAACATTGTTCCCTGATCGATTTCTAAAGTCAGATCTTCTAGACCTCCTCGAGTTCGCTTTAGGCTTCCTCGAGTATTGACTTCAGACTGCTGAATGATGAATGCAGAGCATTCGAAAAGCGCTTCCAGATTTACCAGGTTGTATTATTTCAACTTAATCTTTGTTGTGGTTAAAGAGTATTCATTTATCATTAAGTTTAACATATCTACTATCCACATAATCTTCACTATTTCTTTACTTTTAATCTAATTTAAAGAGTATGCTCATTTTTTTGAAGGAGGAGTAGGAAACTGAGCATTGTTCGATCTGTTTCTTTGCTTTGTGTATCAGTGGCATTCACTCACACCGCTGCTTTATCTTACACCGATTGCAGTTGAGAATGCACGTGTTGGGCTCACTTTACATCACTTTCACTCTTCACATCACATTTCAATTTCTTGCCTGCTATTGTCACCATGTCAAAAAGAAAACTGTTTTTTATCGCTACAAGGCCAAGTTAAAACTTGCTGCATTTGTTTGAAGAGGTGAAAAAAGAATATCAACATGTTATAGTACGTAAAATGTTGAGCAGAAAAAAATAAACTTCAATCTTGCAGTTTTTCAGCAAAGAATAGGGGAAATTTTTGATCCAATAATTGGGATCACTTTTATTGCTATGTAATTATACATGTATTAGGTATTAATATTTTGTTTTCACGTATTGTTTATTTTGAATAGCCACATTACTGCATAAAGTTATGAAAATTTCATTAAAATTCATTAATAAAACTTTAGTCCATTATGCAAATCACTAAAATAAATGAAACCAAAAGAGTAAACTTTGTATATCATCAGATTATATCCTTATAATGTTAAACAATTGAGACAATAAAACTTTATAAATTACGCTTACCCCCCCCCCCCAATTCTTTAAGAAGACCACCTCTCCAAACGACCACTATTACGTGGAACCATTGCTGGTCGGCTTAAAGAGGTTTCACTGTATTTTGAAAAGTAACTGCTTGGCTGTGAAGAGCCATTTTGGAGTAATTAATGTAAGGTTGTAAGGACCCCAACCCAAACCCCAATAGAAAAAATAAATTTTATTCAAGAAGTTAAATAATTAAATAATTTTCAGGAATTCCACAAACCCTCTATAGACGAAGCTGTTGTTTCTGACGCACGGATAACTTTTTGTCTTCTCTGCCTGGGTACTTTAGACCTATCTTTCTGTTCAAATTCTTTTTTGAATCAGTTTCATGACCCGATGATAGGCCTGTGCAAATGTAAAAGGTTCTAAGCTCAATATTATTTGTTAATTCGTAAAGTGAACCTTTAGTAAAAAAAAAAAAAATTTGATATATCATACAGTCAGTTTCAAAATGTTAAGGCCACCCTGCATTTTCATCTCCCCATTAAATATTTTATTTTTGTTTCTGCAAACTACGAGGTTTAACAACCATTTTGAGTTAGGATTACGATAGTAGTACACAAGCACTATCTTACAACAAATTAGCATTAACCGACGTCAAAACAAAAAGTTATACGGCATGAAAGCTTGGAAGAGTGTTTCACCACTGTCAAAATGTTAAGTCCATCACTGAAATTTCATTGAAAAAATAGGATATTCCATTTGGATTCCTCCGATAACTGAAAAAGGGTAAACAGAGAATAAAGAGACATGTCATCTTATTTGCATATGCTTTCGTTTGTGTGATTTCATGTAAAAGTGTCACAAAATGGGGAAAACAAAGACTCTAAAGTTTGGAAATCAGGAGTGTTATAATTAAAAGTCATCAAAAAGGACACAGCAGCAGGCAAATAGCTAAGGAGTTACATATCAGTAAAACAGGTGTGTTAAACATCATTAAACGTTATAATGAAAGTGGAACTATTGCTCCGAAGAAGTCAACTGGATGGCCTCCATCTACAACAAAACGTCATCAGAAAACGACATGCACCTGTTCTTGAAATAGCAGCAGATTGATGTGAAACTGCTACGTGTCAACAGCGCCTTGCAAAGATCGGTTATAAATCCTGCAACGCAAAATCAAAACCACTTTTGACTGACAAACAAAAATCAAATCGACTGGCAAAGGAACGTCAGGACTGGTCTGTTCAGAAGTGGAACACCATAATATTCAGTGATGAATCATCTTTGGAGGTTTGTTTTGGAAGTGTTGGTCGCAAAATGATTAGATGGAAGGGTGAAGAATACTTGCCTGATTGCTTTCAACGCAGCTGAAAGTTTCCAGCTAAGCTAATGGTTTGGGGATGCATGTCTGGTGTTGGGACTGGCTCTTTACAGATTGTTAACGGGACTTTAAATGGTGAAAAGTACCGTGATATTCTAGGAACCTCACTTTTGCCATCTATTGCAAAACTGTTTCCACGTCGTCGGCGCTGCATTTTTCAACAAGATGGAGCAACATGTCATACCGCTACTTCTACCAAACGCTGGCTTGAAGAAAGAGACATTCAAGTACTTCCGTGGCTGCCAACAGTCTTTATTTGTCACCCATTGAGAATATATGGTCACGAATGAAAAAACGTGTTCAGATAAGGAAACCTCGCACTAAACAAGATTTGGAGAACGTTTTGATTGAGGAATGGTCTAATATCAGTCCTGAATTATGTACAAACCTTGTTGCCACCATGCCTCACCGTACTGCAGCAGTTATCAAAGCAAAGAGTGACGTAACAAAATATTAATCAGTGATGGACTTAACATTTTGACAGTGGTCTTAACTTTGTGACACACTGTTCCAAGCTTTGATGCCGTATAACTTTCTTTTGTTTTGATATGTGTTCATGCTAATTTTTTCTATAACAGTGCTTGTATACTACTATTGTAATTCTAACTCGAAATGCTTGTTAAACCTTGTATTTTGCAAAAACAAAAATAAAATGATAAGCAAGGAGATGAAAGTGCAAGGTGGTCTTAACATTTTGAAATTGACTGTAGATGAGATCGAAAGAAAAACAATTGCCAGGTTAATAACAGAAGAAACGCCTATTAATCACAAAACATTTTTAATGGACATATACGTATTTCGAACCCTTTGGGTTCATTATTCAATTTCAAATGATTATTCCCAAAGGGTTCGAAATACGTATATGTTCAGTAAAAATATTTTGTGGATAAGAGGTGTTTCTTCTATTATTATGTTGCTTTCCACAGTTACAGTCAAATCCCGTTATAACGAAGTTCAAAGGACCATCGGTTTACTTCGTTATAATGAAAACTTCGTTAAATCGAGATTGCAAATTGTTTGAGAATAAATGAAAAATAGCTTATTTTAAACCGAGAATATACATTTTATAATGTTTTATCCATAATTACGGCAAATATCAATCAACATTAGCGTTTTATATGTACAGTAGTGTTAGGATTGTGAAATAATCTGTAATGCTTCATCCTTACCGGAGGTTCTACTTTTCGCTGTTAAGTCTTTGCCGCTATAAATAGTAGTCTGTGTGCATAATTTCAGTAAGTAAATTGAACATGATAAAGTTTATATTTTTTAATGGTTCTTGTTTTCAGATATTTAAACTAGTTTAACGCCGGGTTTAACGTAATTACAATAAAAGCGTTACATTGAGCATGGCCTCCTCTAACTACAGAGGCCATGCACTGAGAGTCTTGTTTGCATCCTTCGTAACATTACGCGAATAAAATAGTCCCATTTCACGTAACTAAGATAGCTCTATTTTAATGCAATTCTTTAAGCTTTTCCTTCTGTTTAATATTAAACATTGTAGATTTAGTTCGAATTTTATAGTAGTGTATTGCACGTATTAAAATAATTGAATATTACATACCGTATTTTTTTGAAGAATTACGAGTGTAACAAAACCTTGCGCCATTTACACACGGAACTACCAGAATGCTATCGTTATACTACCGTTTATTGATTTAAATCACAACAAAATATTGATAACAATACATTACATGTACACAATAATTAAAATAGTGATAAATAAGTTGTTTCAAAACAATACTGTATTTCTTAAAAATATTTGTTTGTGATCTTCAAATAGTTTTGTTTGTAGGCCTATACTAAAATAATTCGTGTCTTACTAACAAGAGCGGCTATTTTTAATTTGCTGATTTTTACGGATTCGATTTGTCACTTATCTAATGTGCAACTTCTAAATAAAATTTCGTTATAATGAAATTATAATGTTGTGGGGACCAAAAATTTGCTTTGTTATAAAGATTTCGTTATACAGGATCGTAATAACATTAAATGAATAGGATTTTTGCTGAGACCGCAGAAAAACTTCGTTATAGTGAAAACTTCGTTACAATGGAATTCGTTATAACGGGATTTGACTGTATTCAACGTTTTTCATTTTTTCAATTGCCAGTTTATTTTATAATTTTCAGATTAAATATAACTAAAGGGCTGGCTTTCTATCCAAATTCATATTTTTTTTT
>JAHWFO010113848.1:171164-182027 GCA_023313115.1 Rhysida immarginata | reverse complement strand
AATATAAAATACACTGTTTTATATAGTGGCCTAAACATCAATAAAAACTATGCAAAAAAAAATTCGCCATAAATAGATATACTTTGGCTAGAAAAAATTTTTGAATAAATTAGCGCAATTTTCCCGTTTTTGATCAAAATTTCCCCGTCCTAAAAGGGTTAATAGAAAACTGCAACCTTTTGAATTGAAACTGAAGTCTGTCGGAATTAAAGGGATTCGAGGGATGATTACATTTTCGCGCTTTTTAACGCTAGTGATAATAGTGGCATCATTTATGTTCCGCCCAAGGTGTGTCACACGAAGTCTCGTCCCATTACGTAATCGAGGAGCATCTAAATTTCGCATGAGCATGACAGCAACGCCTAATTTCAATTAGAGCTTATGTGAGAGCACACCAGACAACTCGATAGAATTCAGGAACTGTACGGGGTATGAAGTGCTCTGTTCTGTATCCATGACTGTGTCTACTGACAAATACTCTGTTATGTCCGCTGCTACCTTATTCAATACATCCGAATTTATTTTGTTCACAGCGTCATTTTTTGGCATAAGAATCGCTCTTTGACATAGCGATTGGTCGTCATTAATATTATTTTGTAAGGCTGGGTAAACGTTCGCAATTAATTTTGAATTACTCTGCACTAATTTACAAAATCTCTCAATAGTGTCACACAAGCCTCGACATCAGTCTCCAACTGGTCAACTGCAATTTTTAATAGTGTATCCGCAAAGTTTCCAGCATTAATGTCTCTTGTACTCATGTTTGTGTCAACTCATATTTGTTTAAGTTGAATTTTTAAGGCTTTCCCATAAAGTTGGTGTCTTGAGACAGTTTTCTTCTCCAAGTGTGCCCTTTTGAATAACTGACAGAGTTTGGCGGAAGTCACCAACCAGCAAAATAATCATTCCTCCCATTGTATGTATTGTTGCGCCGTATGGTAATTTTAGAACTGAATGCGCCGTAAGGCCTCCATTCAGCAACGTGGCGGCTATCCCGGAGAAAGCTATGGCTACAGCAATGTCTTTACCTTTTCTTACTTGCGCCAACAGTAAATTTAACAATAATGTTATTCCACTTCCTCCAGGGTCATCTAGAAAGAAAACTGCACCTTTTCCGGATTGTATTTGCCATAAGACTTGGTCAAAGACAGGTCTTTGTTCTGGTATTAAGAGGGCTACCAATTCTGCTACTTGCTGCAAGAAAGCTGGAATATCATAGTTTAATTCCCTATTATTTCATCAGCTAATTCATTTGCGTCTATTCGTCGAGGGCTAATCATTACAAAATCGCTTTAACCTTTTGCCCACCATAGCCATTACTTTGTCTTCCATTCTTCCACGGGATTCGTTATGAATGTATTCATTGAATGTCATATCTGCGTGTGTCTGCTGTAATCTTTGCAAAATATCTTCGTCATGTACTCTTTGTATTTGTCCCACAATTCTTGGGGATTGGAAAGTCCGCAAGATGATATCATTGTTGCATAAAGGTCCTTGATCTTGCCTGGTGTTTGACACACTGTATGGCGCCCTCCATGGTATTATACTCTAGAAGATGCAGAGCTTCACAAGCCTCTGTGTAGGTTGCGCATTCCTGGCCATTGACAATTTTAAGGCCTCTAAAGCTTGTCGGACCCGGAACATGGTGCAGCAGCAAACGTAAACAGAAACATTCAAAATTAGTTACATGGACGGTGTAGACACAACCAAGGGCATCTGATGATCATACTCTGGACCACCTTTCAACAGGCATACCTTTAACGTGACGTTTCCACTCCTGTCTTGACGTGTTCTATGTGTAATAGCGGGGGGTCTCGGTATTAAAAACGTTATTGCAAAACGGTCGGTCTGATAAAGCTGACAGAATATTGTTAATGTTGATTTCGGCGATGATGAAACTCTTTCTTGGAAGTTGCTCTAATGCACTCTACGTTTTCCAAGTGTACGGCATGGTGACTAACAGTTGGATGTCTTTCGTGTGAGGGGAAACTAAGGAGCTGCCACGCTGCCTCGTTGCTGCTGACATAATGCCCTGCTTGAGGGGTTTGTATTTCATTAATGGGATGTGTCATACCTTCATTTCTGAGGTTAAATATCGCCTGGTCACTTCCTTTATTTAGGTACTTGCATATATATCTGTTTTCACATACACAGCTGCAGGCTTCTACATTAATATGAGCATTAAATATTTTACAACTAATGGCCGAATATGGAATAACCCAGCTGATGTCTAAGGCCTCGAACGCTCCAGTGCGAGTCTTTACAGTAACTTTCCTACCACTATCTTCGGGTGCTCTGTGTCTGTTTAATGGGTAGCCATTTTCATTATGTACTGTTTCTTTTAGGAGCAGTTTAGGAAAGTTTTTTTTTTACATTTTCCTTCTAACATGCATGGCGATGCAGGGTATCGTGTTCCACAGGAACTGGAACCATGTTTCGCACTATGCTTTCATACAATTCTGTATCTTGTACCGGATCCGGAATCTCGGCGTTTATTAAGTCGTCTATTTGGAAGGGGCGTAATTTCTCTTTCAACCATATTAGAATGTGCACATGTGGTAGTCCTCATTTTTGCCAATGAATGGAATACATGAAAACTGTATCTCTCGGAAATATTTTGCCCTTGGTATCCCTCTTGTCCTTTCCTGTAAATCAATGGATATTGCAGGCCATCATAAAACTTGTGAGTGTCGGCTACACGTTGCAACGTATTATCATGTGCTCGCAAAACTGGTCTGCACTAAATACAGTAGCAATTTCATTAATTAATGGTACATTGTAACGCTTTTCGTACTGTCCTCGCGGAGTTCGATTTGCATGGATTACTTCCTTATAATCCTCGGGAGCCAGGTTCTCTAAAAATGTTTGAAATATATTTATTAAGATGTTTTCTTCATGCAACATTCTTTGATTTTTAACACCGTTTTTCTTTCAACTCCCTGGATAAATTGGCAGCAGCGGTTTTCTTCAACCTGTCCGTCACCCATATAATAGATCTACAAAAATTTATACGGTTCATTATCACCTGAAAAAGCGAACTTATTCTATGAAAAAATTGCTCTTGTACATTAAAATTTGGCAAAAATCCGGGCATTGTTAACTCTCGGTCCATTCCAAAAGATGTTATTTGGAAGCATGAGTTGTATTTCCGGATCATATTTAAAAATCGCTTTGAATCATCAGCGTCATATTAAAAAAGTTTATAAAGGCTCTTCTGGCTCACCGACTAAAAGAAGGGAAACTTTGCCATGGGAACAGCACATTCTTACAATCCCATCTTTCCATTTTAAAGCTTTAAAAAAGCGACACACCTGGACCTTTAGTCAGATAAGAACTGATCTGTGATTCTTATAATCAACAAAGGGATCGAAATTATACGCCGCGTCATACAATATAAGCAGATTACTACTCAATTGGGGCGCATATTAATGAGGTGGGCGTGGCCTAATCCAGCCAATCAGCGTGCAGCATTCGCATCACGTGACCACCCACCCTCCTCCACCCCTTCCTGACGTCACAGGCGTTCAAACAATCAGCATGCAGAAGGCGACTCACATGACCCACCACCCCCTCCACCCCTCGACTTTGTGTCATGTGACCACCCATCCCCCTCCTCCCCACCTTCCTGACGTCACAGGCGTTCAACCAATAAGCGTGCAGAATACGTTTCACGTGACCCACCACCTCACCTCCCCTGTTTTGGGGCGTTGGTCTTTTATTTGGGCGATGGCCTTTATTTGGGCATTGGCCTTTATTTGGGCAGTGGTCCTGTTTGGGCGTTGGCCTTTATTTGGGCGTGGGTCCTTTTTTGGGCGTTGGTCCTTTTTGGGTGTGGCATAAGACTGAAATAAAATTAATTTTATAATCCTCTGATGTACCCCTGGTACTGGTGCTAAGCACCAGCATCAGGGTGGCAGATTAGAGGGGTCCTGAGGCTCTCAGCAAAATCCACTTAGGTGATTCTGGCTTACAAGTGAACACCTGTTGATTCGCTTATATACCCATCAAACTGGCTAGGGGTTGGGGTACTGGCACACCTCGATTTTGATTACCTAATTACTAATTCACTATTGTTTCTCGGGTAACCAAATTTTTTCCAAGCTCTTTTACAGTTTTTCTAAATAAAACGATTACTGTTTCAAGGTGTATTGTGTTGTTTTTTTAATTTTCAACTAATGCCTACATTGTTTCAATTGACAGGTGTGCATCTGAGTAGGGACTAATGTTGTCTAAAAAGGTGGGTCTGAACTGTCATATAATTGCTTATAAATACACTAGGACACACAAATTGATGAAAGGGTCATATTCATTAACTTTTTTTTTAGCTTATTTTAAAGCCTGGTTGTTTGAAATTTTGTTTTATTTTCATTTTTGCCTCTCTCACTGACTGCCTTTGCACGCATGAAGGGTTGTTTTTCTTCTCAGGTTTGAATCTGGTTGAAATGTTAAATAAAAAATACAGATTTCACGTTTCTCAATGTTGCTGAGGCATACTTAACGCTCTCTCTCTATACAAATTTGCACAAGTTTGGCTCACAGAGGTTAATAAATGCGTTGTTCGACTCCTCAACCTCGCGATATTCAGTCACCCACTCCTCTCTCTCTCTCTCTCTCTCTCTCTCTCTCTTTCTTCCTGCTCCTACATAACCAATACAAGTTTGCAAAATGTTGTTTAAAATTGTATTCTAAAAATTGTTTTCGCTCTCTCTCTCATACAGTATACAACTTTTCTGTTCACTTACGGTGTTAGGATACGTGATTGATATGCTTCGTACTCTTTATAGTGTAAAAAGTCTGTATTCAATTTAAGGCTATGGTCACATGCGATGATTTAACATCACTCGTCGGTAAGTTCTCAAAGTCGCGAGCTTGTTGGTTTTGTTATTCAGTTTGAATTTTTATAATTTTTACTTAATAATGGCTGTACATGGACTGTGCTTTCGTTTTACGCCTCTCTACAATTCACGAGCTGATGACGTTCGCGTATGCGAGCACGGTGATTCCTGGGGGTGGGCGCTCACGTCCACGTTGTTTCTCGGGCATGCTTTCTCAATGACGTGTCCTCGCTGGTTTGTTTTCTGTTTAAGTACACTGATTTATTACTTTTAAAGTTTTGTCAGGGGTTTGTATGGTCGTTTCACTGCCCTTTTACCATGTGTTGCAAGGTGATAGATGTTGCACCTGAGTGTGTGTGTGCTCAAGCAGGGATGGCGCTGGCTGCTAGGCCACGGCCGCTGCGGCGTTGTTGTTCAGCGCGTTCGCTCAGGGGTTGCATTGTACACGTGTTTGTGTTTGCTTAAAAACCCTGTATCTTCAGCCAAAGATAATTGTGATATGTTTTTCTGTACTTTGTTAGGTTAGCCTGCTCTTTCATCGTTTTGTTTTTGTTTTTCTCCTAATTAAATTCTCTCCCTCTAACATATTTGCACACGTTTGATGTCGACGTGTTCGCACGGGGCTTAATAGCGGTGTACAGCGAGGTCGGTCGTTACTTTCGACACGCAGGCTAATTCGCCCTAAAAATCTACGTATCTGACAATTCAGGGTGCTTGAAATACGTTTTGTTTGTGCTGCATTGACGTTTCACATTACTTTCAGAGTTTTTTTCATCTAATTAAAATCTGACGTTTTAACAAAACGTACTTGTTATCACACAATTCGGCCGGGCTAGGCTTAACGTGTTCGCGAGGAGTACAGACCCGTTGACACTACGGTTCGTGTTCAAGCTATTCCGGGTTAAAATTCCTTGCATTTTCTAGCAACGGTATGCGATATACGTTTTTTTGCTTCTGATGCATTGGTGTTTCCCTATTCGTTTCGTGTTTTTTTCCCGACTAAATTAAAGCCTGTCCTATATGTAGTTCTTATCTCACAGGTCGTACGAGCCGTGAACGGTGGCGAAAACAGCTGTTTATTATTATCTATAAATTTAACTGACGTGTTAAAAAATAAATAAAATAAAATAAAACAAAAATCTGACTTTTACTTTTATTTAGACTCGTGCAAATGTTAAATTTTTTAAGTTAAGCTGCATTGCATAATAAACGTTTAAGCGCAAACTCATTGTGAATCGATTCAAACAATGCCAGCGTGCAGCTGTGAACACTAAAGGTTGCTTTTAGCAACACACTGCTTTGTTGCCTAAGAAGAGTTAATGTAATGATAGCCCCTTAATGTTAAAGAGAGATCGAATCCTTAATGTTTTAATGCTAATCTTAATTGTTTGTGAGATTCCACAGCAATATTTTTTAAGTAAACAAACAAGAAAGAGTGTCCAAATATTACTTTGGCATTTTAATTTATTTAATATACTCTGTATAAAGGTATTAAAAAGTGTGTAGATCTAAAACGAAGTCACGAATGGAAGATTTAAAAAAAAAGCGTCGTTAAATGAATGACTTTGAATGAATTTGGAAACTCTTTTTAGTTTGTTTACTTAAAAATTACGCTGTGGAAGCTTTCAAACAATTATTGATAATTATTTCTTTAATTCACTGTGCTGACATGGTTTTTACCGCACCGAGATTCGATCTCTCTTTAACGTCTCCTAAATAGACAGATAATAGCGAGTCTATCTATCCATCGGTGACCCCAATCTGACTAAATGCAATTGCATTCGTTTTGGGCCTTGTTACTCTTTCGACTGAAATTTTGTTTTAATCATATTTTTCGTGTCTCTTTAACATTAATTTACTGTTGTTATTCTTAGGTTTCCGTCCACGTGAGTCTGTGTGAAAAAAGAAAATTGTCTCTAAAGGGTTCCTTTGTTAGCCGACAAGCCCTACCTCTTAGTGAGTTGTTGCTTTATGTGAATTTAAGCTAAAATCGTGTGTTTAAAATTACAAATTTTCCTGTTTTTCAACACTATTCAGGTTATACTGGCTTCTCGTTACTAATATATGTCTGAAGAGATTTGTTGTGATCATTAAAAATGCACCATTTCTCACTGTTTCAATTCGATATTGGTTAACCTTATCTTCAGCTCTCTCTCTCTCTTTCAAGGTTTCTTCTTCCTTAATATCTCGTAAATACAAATGCTAAATAACATCTTTTCCTCCGGGTATTTGGCACCGCATACAATTATACAATGTTTATGTTACAATTCCGTTTTCTCTCTTTTGACATAAGTCACACACTTGCACGTATTTTTTTTATTTTTTGATTTTTTTTCTGTTTTTCTGGGCTGATTTCTTACCCTCAACAGAGTGCCGTAAGGGTGACGTGAGCCGAGACATAGTTCAAATACACGTTTTCCTATTAATGTTAGGGGGTTCGCACGGGTTCAGGTAACCATCCGCACCTCTTCTTTTAAGTTTCTCCGATTTTTTTATGATGATTTCATTTACTTTCGGTGTTGGTGAACGTTCAAATACGTTTATTACGGTTACGATTCACCTGACGTATGCGCGTGCATTCGTACTAACATTGTCTATACATTTCGACAGCAGCAGCAGATTAACGGATATTGTTAAAAGATTGCTTTCCTGAAATTAATTAAACACTATTGTCAATTCTTCAATTCAGCTATTCTTTTTACTTTTGAGTCCGAAACTTAGGATATTTAACTTCTTCGCTGATGTTATTTCAACAGTATACGTAAAGGTGTAAGCAGTGGGTTCCTATAAACAAATTTGTACATAACTGTTCTCAGCCAACGGTATAAATTTGTGTGTACGGTGTTTGGCATGAACAGGGTTGCAGATCCCCTACTAACTGCGTTTTGAGGTAATACGTGTTAAAAAAATAGTCGTGTCTTCCAGTTAGGGTATATGAAATATGTTCCCTCATTAGTTTCAAGGTTATTCGGCTAATTAAACTCTGCCTCTTCGTAAATTTTGTTGGCACATTGTTTCAGTTGATTATTGATAACCTCTGGGCTGCTAAATTAGCAGATTGACATCGTAAAAATTTATAAACAACGTTTCTCACTATGTACGTTTAATTTTCTTCTACTCTCTATGATTTCTGTGTTCTGATTGTTCCGTTTGTTGTTTGTATTTTAAATAATTTTATCCCACTCGCTTAATGTTTTTTTTTTAGGGTGTACAGGGATAGTGTATTATAGGTATACTTCTATACGTGCTTTATGTTAAAGTTAGGTTAAAATATCACTATGACATTTTACTGTTACTTGATCGTGTATCCTAAAACAGTCCAGTGGGTAGAACATCAGGTCAGCATTCACTGTTTGAGTGTTGGTGTGAGTTCGTTACTCTGTGACTCTAGAGTACACATTTTTCGGTCAAGCCCTGTTTTTTAACCTGTTATACACACAGTGTTAAGGTCAAAACTCGTTTTCCTTTTCTTTTCTTTTTTTTACCGTAGTTTTTACAATTTTTGATGTCATTAAAAGCTGTTTACGACTTTTGGTACCAGACTAACCTATGATTGACAGGTATGAAATATAATTGTTTTTGGTTCATACGAGCCGCTCCATCTTTAGGTCCACTGATTTTTTCACCTCGTTAAAGTGTTTCTTTTTCAGGAAATAAGTACGCAATGGTTACCACGTTGGTCAAGTATTACACTAGCCGCGATGGATGTCAGCTAAGCAGGCATCTGATGGGCTAAACGTTCGCACTAGCCCACGCTAAAAATTCTTTGTGATTTCCAGGCTTGTTATGCAAAATACGTTTACCTTTAGTTTTGCCAGTATTTCGCATCATTAATTGTCTTTCATTTCGACATATTTGTGTGGGCAGGAGGTAACCACGTTGCTCGAGTATAACGTTCACCACGGTGAGCATCACTTAAATCGGCGGTTGATATGATAAATGTTTGCGCCAAAGTGTCTTCGTGTCCTGTACCCTGTTTTATCCCCATAATTCAAGTAGTATATTTACCGAGTTGTTTGACATCTAAGTTGTCATCTGTTACGTTAAACGTTAAACGTTTGCGGTAACCCACACTATAACGTCTTTGTGATTACCGCTCTGGTTATGTGAAATACCAGAGGTCCTAGATTATTTTCACTAGTATTTCGCCTCGTTAAGGTCTTTCATTTCGATATATTTGAGTGGACAGGAGGTAACCACGTTGCTCGAGTACAACATATGCTGCAGTCACCGGCAACTAAGGCGGCAGCTGATACGATAAATGTTCACACTAAAACGTTTTTGTGATTTTTCAGTGATTCTGCATGCGCACATATACTGATTTTTGCAGCCAAAATTTCATTTATTCATTAAGTCAAAATGTTCTAAAAATTAAAAGTTTTCGCTCGGATGGTTGGTTGGCTGACGAATTACTTTGTTATCTAAAGATTGAAAACATTACATGCATTTCCTTAAACTGCCAAACACTGTCACACATTACTGTCATGGCATTGTACGGTTGTAATTCCGCACCCGATTGTGAATCTATTCACGACAAGGCTAGTAGAACTCCTTTATGGCAAAGCCTCATTAATCCAAAACGGCGTATAGTTATGACTAACTATGACCAAAATGATAGCAATTCTTGCTATTCTGAATGCTTCAACACCAATTCAATGGCTCTGGAGGTTACGCAACACAGGCCTGATGTGAAAACGCCAACAAGCACTATTGGAAATGCTTAGCTACAAGCTCTCTAATCTGTCCACGTTCTGAGGTAGTCGTGTGCGTGGGGGAGTGACAAAGTAAATATCTTGTTTTGGCAGCCAGGGTTGCCGTACGATAGCAAACGTTCTCCAAAGTCAAACGTCTCAGCATATTTACACAACAGCAAAGTCAACGTCACAGTTAAAAAACATGTTTTCGCTCACAATACCAAACACATACGTATGGGCAGTAAGAAATACGACAGGTATTCATTTTATGGTGCATATCACAATTAATTTCATTTTGAAAATACATAAAAAAAAAAAAAAAAAAAAAAAAAGATGTCTTTAAACGGTAAACAAAAATACCAGCTTCTACGGTCTGCATCTTCAGTGCAAACTATTCTTATGGTAGTCATCTCATGCACTCCTTGTACAAACTCAGGTTTCATACTTTCAAATACGGTGTCATTTGTTCAGCCATAGTGAAGGTTTGAAATGTAATACAGAAAACCAACCCGAATTTATCTAACTTTTACATTCTAAACTCGTTACCAACAATTCAAATCTGACGTTGGTAGCACATGTATTTGTTCGTTTAAGACTTTCACCAGTGTAAAAGTGGCAAATTCAAACACTCAAACAAACTCCAAACAAACAAACAAACTCAGCGGACACCTCTTTCATAGACAAAGCAAAATACTTGCAATAATCACGTCTTCATCCAAGTCGTTTTTTATCAACGGTAAGGCTAGTACTCAACAGCCATAAATTATTTCTAAGAGTTAAGATACCATCATTTGACACACGGTGTAACATCTCACGTCGTTAATAAAAAATTATATATTCATCAACTCATCCGAACGCGGCGATAGTAATTTGTCGCTGTATAAGTAACTTTGTGTTGCGTTAGTAACTTTGT
This sequence comes from Rhysida immarginata, assembly GCA_023313115.1. Classification (NCBI taxonomy): domain Eukaryota; kingdom Metazoa; phylum Arthropoda; class Chilopoda; order Scolopendromorpha; family Scolopendridae; genus Rhysida; species Rhysida immarginata. Next base: position 171,585 of record JAHWFO010113848.1, on the reverse strand, counting down.
CGTGTTTAACATCGTGTACACAAAAACGGTCAGAGATGTAATGTCGTGTATGTAAATTCTTGCTAACATGTAAAGCCGCATACACAATTTCTAGGTAGCGCCTAATTTCGTGAAGACAAAAAAGGGCGGCAATGTAATTTCGTGAATGGAAATTCTTCCCAACATGTAAATCCGCAAAAGCAATTTCTTGTCTTTGCGTATTTTCACGTACCCAAAAAATGGAACAGAATAATTTCCCGAATGCAAATTCTTGTCAACATGTAGATCAGTGAATACATTTTCCAGACTCAGATTAAACCTGCGAATACAATTTTCCTCCTAGCTGTAATTTCAAGCTGTTAAATTCGACTCGTGTCAGGATAAAATCGAAGTGATTTAAAAAGTAAAACCTTATGTGTTGTAAAAAAAAAAAAAAAAAAAA
>JAHWFO010113848.1:96030-171064 GCA_023313115.1 Rhysida immarginata | reverse complement strand
AAAAAAAAAAAAAAAAAAAAAGGCTACATAAAACGCAAAGAAACAAAAAGTCATGCATTGACTCGACGCACTACAGTTTCGGAACACTAACAATAAAATCATGCACCAATAACAACTTACAGTAAAAGAGTGAACAAGTACCACTCACCAAATAAGCGATACCTCCTGTTTACCATCACACAGTAGATAATAAACGCCGCACTCGATTAACCACTGGCGTAATTCTCAATATTACAGATGGTGCTACCGAATCAGGTTTCAGAGGGTTTCATTGCATAAAATAACGTGGGCAGCGCTTTGTTTCGAGGTTGACTGACCCAAACGTGCTTTAACACAGCTATCCCTGAGAGCCGGGCGACGGTCCGGGGTCGTGTCACAGGCAGACCTATGAACCGGCTTCTACCTCGAATGTTTGGAAACACTTCTGTGCAATTTTTTGCATTCGGGAAATTACTTCTGTGCCATTTTTTGGGTACGTGAAAATACGCAAAGAAAAGAAATTGCTTTTGCGGATTTACATGTCGGGAAGAATTTCCATTCACGAAATTACATCGCCGCCCTTTTTTTGTCTTCACGAAATTAGGCGCTACCTAGAAATTGTGTATGCGGGTTTACATGTTAGCAAGAATTTACATACACGACATTACATCTCCGACCGTTTTTGTGTACACGAAGTTAAACACGACAAAATTACTAACGCAACAAAAAGTTACTTATACAGCGACAAATTACTTTCGCTGCGTTTGGATGAGTTGATGATTATATAATTTTTTATTAACGACGTGAGATGTTACACCGTGTGTCAAATTATGGTATCTTAACCCTTAGAAATAATTTATGGCTGTTGAGTACTAGCCTTACCGTTGATAAATAACGACTTGGATGAAGACGTGATTATTGCAAGTATTTTGCTTTTTCTATGAAAGAGGTGTCCGCTGAGTTTGTTTGTTTGTTTGGAGTTTGTTTGAGTGTTTGAATTTGCCACTTTTACACTGGTGAAAGTCTTAAACGAACAAATACATGTGCTACCAACGTCAGATTTGAATTGTTGGTAACGAGTTTAGAATGTAAAAGTTAGATAAATTCGGGTTGGTTTTCTGTATTACATTTCAAACCTTCACTATGGCTGAACAAATGACACCGTATTTGAAAGTATGAAACCTGAGTTTGTACAAGGAGTGCATGAGATGACTACCATAAGAATAGTTTGCACTGAAGATGCAGACCGTAGAAGCTGGTATTTTTGTTTACCGTTTAAAGACATCTTTTTTTTTTTTTTTTTTTTTTTTTATGTATTTTCAAAATGAAATTAATTGTGATATGCACCATAAAATGAATACCTGTCGTATTTCTTACTGCCCATACGTATGTGTTTGGTATTGTGAGCGAAAACATGTTTTTTAACTGTGACGTTGACTTTGCTGTTGTGTAAATATGCTGAGACGTTTGACTTTGGAGAACGTTTGCTATCGTACGGCAACCCTGGCTGCCAAAACAAGATATTTACTTTGTCACTCCCCCACGCACACGACTACCTCAGAACGTGGACAGATTAGAGAGCTTGTAGCTAAGCATTTCCAATAGTGCTTGTTGGCGTTTTCACATCAGGCCTGTGTTGCGTAACCTCCAGAGCCATTGAATTGGTGTTGAAGCATTCAGAATAGCAAGAATTGCTATCATTTTGGTCATAGTTAGTCATAACTATACGCCGTATTATTAATGAGGCTTTGCCATAAAGGAGTTCTACTAGCCTTGTCGTGAATAGATTCACAATCGGGTGCGGAATTACAACCGTACAATGCCATGACAGTAATATGTGACAGTGTTTGGCAATTTAAGGAAATGCATGTAATGTTTTCAATCTTTAGATAACAAGCTAATTCATCAGCCAACCAAACATCCGAGCGAAAACTTTTAATTTTTAGAACATTTTGACTTAATGAATGAATGAAATTTTGGCTGCAAAAATCAGTATATGTACGCATGCAGAATTGCTGAAAAATCACAAAAACGTTTTAGTGTGAACATTTATCGTATCAGCTGCCGCCTTAGTTGCCGGTGACTGCAGCATATGTTGTACTCGAGCAACGTGGTTACCTCCTGTCCACTCAAATATGTCGAAATGAAAGACCTTAACGAGGCGAAATACTAGTGAAACTAATGGAGAAACGTATTTCACATAACCAGAGCGGTAATCACAAAGACGTTATAGCGTGGATTACCGCAAACGTTTAACGTTTAACGTAACAGATGACGACTTAGATGTCTAACAACTCAGTAAATGTACTACTTGAATTATGGGGATAAAACAGGGTACAGGACACGAAAACACTTTAGCGCACATTTAAGTGATGCTCACCGTGGTGAACGTTATACTCGAGCAACGTGGTTACCTCCTGTCCACACAAATATGTCGAAATGAAAGACATTAATGATGCGAAATACTAGCAAAACTAAAGGTAAACGTATTTCTCATAACAAGCCTGGATATCACAAAGAATTTTTAGCGTGGGTTAGTGCGAACGTTTAGCCCATCAGATGCCTGCTTAGCTGACATCCATCGCGGCTAGTGTAATACTTGACCAACGCGGTAACCATTGCGTACTCATTTCCTGAAAAAGAAACACTCTAACGAGGTGAAAAAATCAGTGGACCTAAAGATGGGGCGGCTTGTATGAACCAAAAACAATCGTATTTCATACCTGTCAATCATAGGTTAGTCTGGTACCAAAAGTCGTAAACAGCTTTTAATGACATCAAAAATTGTAAAAACTACGGTAAAAAAAAGAAAAGAAAAGGAAAACGAGTTTTGACCTTAACACTGTGTGTATAACAGGTTAAAAAACAGGGCTTGACCGAAAAATGTGTACCCTAGGGTCACAGAGTAACGAACTCACACCAACACTCAAACAGTGAATGCTGACCTGATGTTCTACCCACTGGACTGTTTTAGGATACACGTTCAAGTAACAGTAAAATGTCATAGTGATATTTTTACCTAACTTTAACATAAAGCACGTATAGAAGAATACCTATATTACACTAGCCCTGTACGCCCTAAAAAAAACATAGAGCAAGTGGGATAAAATTATTTAAAATACAAACAATAAACAGAACAATCAGAACACAGAAATCATAGAGAGTAGAAGAAAATTAAACATACATAGTGAGAAACGTTGTTTATAAATTTTTACAATGTCAATCCGCTAATTTAGCAGCCCAGGGGATATCAGTAATCAACTGAAACAATGTGCCAACAAAATTTACGAAGAGGCAGAGTTTAATTAGCTGAATAACCTTGAAACTAATGAGGGAACATATTTCATATACCCTAACTGGAAGACACGACTATTTTTTTAACACGGATTACCTCAAAACGCAGTTAGTAGGATGTCTGCAACTCTGTTCATGCCAAATACCGTACACACAAATTTGTACCATTGGCTGAGAACAGTTATGTACAAATTTCTTTATAGGAACCCACTGCTTACACCTTTACGTATACTGTTGAAATAACATCAGCGAAGAAGATAAAATATCCTAAGTTTCGGACCCAAAAGTAAAAAGAATAGCTGAATTGAAGAATTGACAACAGTGTTTAATTAATTTCAGGAGAGCAATCTTTTAAAAATATCCGTTAATCTGCTGCTGCTGTCGAAATGTATAGACAATGTTAGTACGAATGCACGCGCATACGTCAGGTGAATCGTAACGGTAATAAATGTATTTGAACGTTCACCAACACCGAGAGTAAATGAAATCACCATAAAAAAATCGGAGAAACTTAAAAGAAGAGGAGCGGATGGTTACCTTAACTCGTGTGAACCCCCTAACATTAATAGGAAAACGTGTATTTGAACTATGCCTCGGCTCACGTCAATCTTACGGCACCCTGTTGAGGGTGAGAAATCAGCCCAGAAAAACAGAAAAAAAATCAAAAAATAAATAAAAATACGTGCAAGTGTGTGACTTATGTCAAAAGAGAGAAAACGGAATTGGAGCATAAACATTGGATAATTGTATGCGGTGCCGAATACCCAAGGTGACTTGGAAAAGATGTTATTTAGCATTTGTATTTACGAGATATTAAGGAAGAAGAAACCTTGAAAGAGAGAGAGAGAGCTGAAGATAAGGTTAACCATATCGAAATGAAACAGTGAGAAATGGCGCATTTTTAATGATCACAGCAAATCATTTCAGACATATATTAGTAACGAGAAACCTGTATAACCTTGAATTTTAAACACACAATTTTAGCTTAAAAAATTCACATAAAAAAAAGAAACAAACTCATTAAGAGGTAGGGCTTTGTCGTTTCAACAAAAAGGAACCCTTGAAAAGACAATTTTCTTTTTTTTCAAAACAGACTTACATGGGGACGGAAAACGCAAGAATAACAAACAGTAAATTGATGTTAAAGAGACACGAAAAAATATGATTAAAACAAAATTTCAGTCGAAAGAGTAACAAGGCCCAAAACGAATGCAATTGCATCTAGTCAGATTGGGGTCACCGATGGATAGATAGACTCGCTATTATCTGTTTATTTAGGAGACGTTAAAGAGAGATTGAATCTCGGTGCGAGAAAAACCATGTCAGCACAGTGAATTAAAGAAATAATTATCAATAATTGTTTGTAAGCTTCCACAGCGTAATTTTTAAGTAAACAAACTAAAAAGAGTTTCCAAATTCATTCAAAGTCATTCATTTAATGTAGCTTTTTTTTAAATCATCCATTCCAGACTTCGTTTTAGATCTACATACTTTTTAATACCTTTATACAGAGTATATTAAAGAAATTAGAATGCCAAAGTAATATTTGGACACTCTTCTTGTTTGTTTACTTAAAAAATATTGCTGTGGAATCTCACAAACAATTAAGATTAGCATTAAAACATTAAGGATTCGATCTCTCTTTAACATTAAGGGGCTATCATTACATTAACTCTTCTTAGGCAACAAAGCAGTGTGTTGCTAAAAGCAACCTTCTGTGTTCACAGCTGCACGCTGGCATTGTTTGAATTGATTCACAATGAGTTTGCACTTAAACGTTTATTATGCAATGCAGCTTAACTTAGAAAATTTAACATTTGCACGAGTCTAAATACATTAAAAGTAAAGTCAGATTTTTGTTTTATTTTATTTTATTTATTTTTTAACACGTCAGTTAAAATTATAGGGAATAATAAACAGCTGTTGTCGCCACCGTTCACGGCTCGGATACACTAGGCTTCGTACGACCTGTGGGATAAGAATTATAAATAGGACAGGCTTTAATTTAGTCGCGAAAAAACACGAAACGAATGAGGAAACACCAATGCATCATAAGCAAAAAAACGTATATCGCATACCGTTGCTAGAAAATGCAAGGAATTTTAACCCGGAATAGCTTGAACACGAACCGTAGTGTCAACGAGTCTGTACTTCTCGCGAACACGTTAAGCCTATCCCGGCCAAATTGTGTGATAACAAGTACGTTTTTTGTTTTGTTAATACGACAGATTTTAATTAGATGAAAAAAACTCTGAAAGTAATGTGAAACGTCAATGCAGCACAAACAAAACGTATTTCAAACACCCTGAATTGTCAGATACGTAGATTTTTAGGGTGAATTAGCCTGTGCGTCGAATGTAACGACCGACCTCGCTATTAGGCTCCGTGCGAACACCTTGACACCAACCGTGTGCAAATATGTTAGAGGGAGAGAATTTAATTAGGAGAAAGACAAAAACAAAACGATGAAAGAGCAGGCTAACCTAACAAAGTACAGAAAAACATATCACAATTATCTTTGGCTGAAGATACAGGGTTTTTAAGCAAACACAAACACGTGTACAATGCAACCCCCGAGCGAACGCGCTGAACAACAACGCCGCAGCGGCCGTGGCCTAGCAGCCAGCACCATCCCTGCTTGAGCACACACACACTCAGGTGCAACATCTATCACCTTGCAACACATGGTAAAAGGGCAGTGAAACGACCATACAAACCCCTGACAAAACTTTAAAAGTAAAAAATCAGTGTACTTAAACAGAAAACAAACCAGCGAGGACACGTCATTGAGAAAGCATGCCCGAGAAACAACGTGGACGTGAGCGCCCACCCCCAGGAATCACGATGCTCGCATACGCGAACGTCATCAGCTCGTAATTTGTAGAGAGCCGTAAAACGAAAGCACAGTACATGTACAGCCTTTATTAAGTAAAAATTATAAAAATTCAAACTGTATAACAAAACCAACAAGCTCGCGACTTTGAGAACTTAACGTCTTGTGACGAGTGATGTTAAATCATCGCATGTGACCATAGCCTTAAATTGCATACAGACTTTTTGCACTATAAAGAGTACGAAGCATATCAATGTCATATCCTAACACCGTAAGTGAACAGAAAAGTTGTATACTGTATGAGAGAGAGAGCGAAAACAATTTTTAGAATACAATTTTAAATAACATTTTGCAAACTTGTATTGGTTATGTAGGAGTAGGGAGAGAGAGAGATAGAGGGGGGGGAGGGTGGGTGACTGAATATCGCGAGGTTGAGGAGTCGAACAACGCGTTTATTAACCTCTGTGAGCCAAAGTTGTGCAAATTTGTATAGAGAGAGAGCGTTAAGTATGCCTCAGCAACTTTGAGAAACGTGAAATCTGTATTTTTTATTTAACATTTCAACCAGATTCAAACCTGAGAAGAAAAACAACCCTTCATGCGAGCAAAGGCAGTTAGTGAGAGAGGCAAAAATGAAAATAAAACAAAATTTCAAACAACCCAGCTTTAAAATAAGCTAAAAAAAAGTTAATGAATATGACCCTTATTTGTGTGTCCTAGTTGTATTTATAAGCAATTATATGAGAGTTCAGACCCACCTTTTTAGACAACATTAGTCCCTACTCAGATGCACACCTGTCAATTGAAACAATTTAGGCATTAGTTGAAAATTAAAAAAACAAAACAATACACCTTGAAACAGTAATCGTTTTATTTAGAAAAACTGTAAAAGAGCTTGGAAAAAATTTGGTTACCCGAGAAACAATAATGAATTAGTAATTAGGTAATCAAAATCAAAGTGTGCCAGTACCCCAACCCCTAGCCAGCTTGATGGGTATATAAGCAAATCAACAGGTGTTCACTTGTAAGCCAGAATCACCTAAGTGGATTTTGCTGAGAGCCTCAGGTCCCTCTAATCTGCCACCCTGGTGCTGGTGCTTAGCACCAGTACCAGGGGTACATCAGAGGATTATAAAATTAATTTTATTTCAGCCTTAGGCCACACCCAAAAAGGACCAACGCCCAAATAAAGACCAACGCCCAAAAAAGGACCCCCGCCCAAATAAAGGCCAACGCCCAAACAGGACCACCGCCCAAATAAAGGCCAACACCCAAATAAAGGCCATCGCCCAAATAAAAGACCAACGCCCCAAAACAGGGGAGGTGAGGTGGTGGGTCACGTGAAACGCATTCTGCACGCGGATTGGATGAATGCCTGTGAAGTCAGGAAGGTGGGGAGGAGGGGGATGGGTGGTCACATGACACGGAGTCGAGGGTTGGAGGGGGTGATGGGTCACGTGAGTCGCCTTCTGCACGCTGATTGGTTGAACGCCTGTGAGGTCAGGAAGGGGTGGAGGGGGGTGGGTGGTCACGTGATGCGAATGCTGCACGCTGATTATCTGGATGAGGCCACGCCCACCTCATTATTATGCGCCCCAATTGAGTAGTAATCTGCTAATATAGACCAGGTGGTCCTTTGAAAATTTCGCTGTTCTTTTAGCCGAAGTTGACTCTGAATAGATGAATCGGAGACCCTTAAGCGCGCTTGAAGCTCAGCCTGTTCGTTTAACGGTGCTGCGTTTCTTCATCTGTCTCGGAAATTCTTAAATTATTTTGACGCTCTGCCTCTTTAAGTCGATTTTGCTGAGATTGAATAGGTGTCTCGTTGGCTCTCAAAGCGGCCTGATGCACCGCATGTTCAATCCGCCTTTGTTGCGTCTGTAACGGGGATTCAGCAGCTCTCAAAGCGGCCTGACGCTCTGCTTCTTCTTGCATTCACAGTTCAGCATTCCTCCAAGATTCTAGTGATCGAGCTAATCTTTTCGCTGGTGTTTCAGAAGAAGCTCTAGAAAGTTTTGTTTTACGTTTGCGAGGTATTGCAGTATTGTGTGGTGCGTGGCCCCATAATTGGTCTTAAGTGCAGTTAGAATAAACACAACCTTAGTGCGTTTTAGCGCCATCTATAAATTCTATGCAAACCCAAACAATAGATATTCTATGCATTGTTGGTCATGAGATATCTATTGTTCGTGAATTGCGTGATGATAAGCAGGGAGATTTTAAAACACTTAGGAAAGCGCTGTTTTCCCTTGTAAAAAAATTTTCTGCCGGTAAATAGTGGCATATGTCACTCTCGATTATCTCCATACAGAAAACCACATCAATCCGCCACTCCGTGTCGACGTGAAAAAAGGACCGACCAACAAACAAGCAAACACACTTTCACATTTACAATATTAGTATGGATTGAGCCAATAAGGCAATAAACACTTGTAGAGTATTACACTTCCTCACTGGCTTCCTTATACAGTGACCAATAGCAAACGAACAGTCACAGCATGAAAAACAACTGGATAGAACCAGTCAATACAATGAGTAATAACAGAAAAAGCAACTTGATTACAAAACTTCAGTTATAATAGCAATAATTAGACTATTAATAGAAATTAGACTAATAATAGAATAAAATAAAACAAAACAACACATATTTACAATTGACTGGCCTAGTAGGGTCGTAGAACTATTGGTAGCAGCTTCTTGGTTTTGGTAATTTGATTTAGTTTGCGATAGGCATAAGGTGGGTTCAGTTGAAGGGTCCTGCGTTGCTGTTGAGGGGAACTTCTAGTGTTTCCCTGCTTATGGCGTAACTTCCTAGGGAGTTCAGGAGTTTTCGGTCGCCTGTGCAGTGGAGAATCGAAAACTTGTCTCTCTTGTAGTCGTGTCGGCTGTCTAGAATATGGTCAGCGAATCTAGAGATTCCTGTTCATCCTTTCTTTACATAGTTGAGGTGTTTCTTTATCCTTGTGTCTATGGCTCTGCGTGATTGACCGTAGTAAGCTACATCACAAATGCCACATTGCAGCCGGTATACTCCTGGACTCGCTTCTGCTGGTAGGGTGTCTTTCGGGTTACCTAGTCTTCTTCTTAGGGTGTCCTGGCTTCTGTAGACTGGTTCTAATCCGAAGTTCCGAGCTATCTTAGCGAGTCCTACATTTAGTCTTCTGTTATAGGGTACTATTAGTGGTACCTTGTGTTCATTAGCTTTATCCAGTGTCGTGGTGTTTTTGGTGTGCATATTCCTTCTTACTTTGCGGGTGACGTTGTCAATCAGTTCCTTTGGATATACAGTAATTTTCGCGAAATCTTTTATATTCTGCATCTCTTCAGTAGTACTGTTGTGATCCATGGGAATAAAGTATGCCCTGTGGATCATGTCCGTGAAAGCTGCTATTTTGTGTGCCTGGCAGTGGTTGGAATCCTTTGTAATGTAGTTGGGGACGAAATTCTTCTTCCTGTGGATTCCAAAAACCAGTTTTTATCTTCTTGTAGTGATCGTTACTTCAAGGAACGCTATTTTAGCTTCCTTCTCTCGTTCTGAAGTGAATTTTATTTTCTTGCACATTTTGTTCAACTTCTCTTGTAGTATGGGAATAGATTCTCCTGGTGTTATGGCGAAAATGTCATCCACATAGCGGTGCAATATTCTTGGGTAACGCTGGAGTTCCAATTTTGCTTTATTCTACAGGCTCCTCACATATAGGTTTACTGATGACTGGGCTGATACAATTACACATCGGTGTGGCTTCTGTCATCTTGTACCAACAGCTGTTGAATTGAAAGATATTACAGTAGACAATAAGTTTAACTATATGGATAACTTCTTTTACCAAGCCTAAGGTGCAGTTATTTTCGCACATTGTTTCTGCCAAGGTGTCAATGGCGTTGGCGAGAGGTATGCTGGGGTATAGGGCCACTATGTTGAAGGAGACCAGCTCTTCATCTTCTCCTAGGGTTATGTCCGTCAGCTTTTGATACAGTTCTTGGGTGTTTTTGATAGTATAATCTTGGCCCATAAGTGTCAGATTAGATAAATATTTCTTGAGGATGTACTTCGAGAGGTGGTCTGTCGGTGAGTCGATATTATTCACAATAGATCGCCACTGGTTCCCCGGTTTATGTTTTGGGTAGGCAATATAGGCGTGGCGGTTTTGAATTAGTGGGCATCAGGTCTCTTATTTTAAGGTCCTTACATGCTACATGGCATTTCCTGATGCATTCTTTGGTGTCATTAATGAGTTTCTTGATGGGATTCGATTCTAACTTTTGGTAGGGGCTGTGGTCTATCATCTCTTGGACCTAACGCTACAGAGAGACGCCCCTACAAACATTCCGGGACCCCAACACAGAACCCAAAGTTGTCATCAACAAATCTAATGTGATGTTCATCTGGAAAAAGGATTGAAATTCGCTTTCCGAAACGATAACAGAGATGTCCTAGACTCAATATCCACAACTCTGAAGTGGTACTTAAACCTGGACCCCACCCAGAATAGGGAACTAAGGACCTAACCACAATTACAGCTCACGAAGTATGCCAAATCACCGATAATCATGGATGGAAAAAAGAACCAGGCAAGAATCTTAAAACAACTACAGGACAATAATGGATTTTATCTTAGAGAAGACAAGTCGAACCATTTCATGGTGTTGGAAAAAGAAGCCTACTTCAATGAGGTCCAACAGATGATAGATCACGGCCCCTACCAGAAGTTAGAATTGGATCCCCTCAAAAAACTCATCTATGAAACCAAAGAATGCATCAGGAAATGCCATCTAGCATGTAAGGACCTTAAATTAAAAGACCTAATGCCCACTAATCCAAAACCGCCACGCCTATATTGGCTTCCCAAAACACATAACCAGCGGAACCAGTGGCGTCCTATTGTCAATAATTTCGAATCACCGACATACCGCCTCTCGAAGTACATCCTCAAGAAATATTTATCTAATCTGAAACCAATGGGCCAAGATTATACTATCAAAAACTCCCAAGAAATGTGCCATAAGCTGACGTACATCACTCTAGGAGAAGATGAAGAGCTGGTCTCCTTCGACATAGTGGCACTATACCCCAGCATACTTTTCGCCAAAGCCATTGACACCTTGGCAGAAACAATGTGCGAAAATGAATGGGCCCTAGGCGTGGTAAAAGACGTTATCCATAAAGTTAAACTTATTGTCTACAATAACATCTTTCTATTCAACGGCTATTGGTACAAGAAGACAGAAGGCACACCGATGTGTAATTTTATCAGCCCCTTCATCACCAACGCATATGTGAGGAGCCTGGAGAATAAAGCAAAATTGGAACTCCAGGAATACCCAAGAATATTGTACCACTATGTGGATGACATTTTCGCCATAGCAACAGGAGAATCTATTCCCATACTACAAGGGAGTTTAACAAAATGTGTCCGGACATAAAATTCACCTCAGAACGAGAGATGAAGCCAAAATAGCATTCCTTGACATAACGATCACTAGAAGAGGAAAAAAAACTGATATTTGGAATCCATAGGAAGAAGAATTTCGTCTCCAACTACATTACAAAGGACTCCAACCACTGCCAGAAACACAAAATAGCAGCTTTCACGCACATGTTCCACAGAGCATACTCCATCCCCTTGGAAAATAACAGTACTAATGAACAGATCCAGAATATAAAGTAGTTCGCGAAAATTAATAGATAACCACCGGAAGTGAATGACAACGTCACCCACAAAGTAAGAAGGAATATGCATATCAAAAACGCCACGACAATGGAGAAAGCTAATGAATACAAGGGACGACTATTACTTCCGTACTGCAGAAGACTGAATGTAGGACTCGCTAAGATAGCTCAGAACTTCGGACTGGAACCAGCCTACAGAAGCCAGGACACCCTAGGTAGGGGACTAGGTAACCCGAAAGACAGCCTTTCAGCAGAAGCGTTTCCAGGAGTATACCGACTGCAGTGTGGCATTTGTGGTGCAGCTTACTACAGTCAGTCATGCAGAGTCATAGACAAAAGATAAAGGAACACCACAACTATGTAAAGAAAGGAAGAACAGGAATTTCTAGATTCGCTGACCATATTCTAGACAGTGGACACGACTACAAGAGAGACAGGTTTTCGATTCTCCACAGCACAGGCGACCCAAAACTCCTGAACTTCCTAGAAAGTTACGCCCTCAGCAGGGAAAAACCAGAAGTTCTCCTGAATAGCGACGCAGGACCCCTCGACTTAATCCACCTTATGCCTATCGCAAACTAAATCAAATTACCAAAACCAAGAAGCTGCTACCAATAGTTCTATGACTCTACTAGGCCAGTCAATTGTAAACATGTGTTGTGTTTTATTTTATTCTATTTGTAGTTCAATTTCTAATGTTTAGAGTCTGAGCTGTTCCATTGTTTTTTATGATAAGGATTTTTTTGTAAAACTTTTGCTCTTACAACCGAAGTTTTGTAATCAAGTTGCTTTCTCTGTTATTACCCATTGTATTGACTGGTTCTGTTCAGTTGGTTGCTACACTGTACCTGTTCGTTTGCTATTGGCCAATGTATAAGGAAGCCAGTGTGGAAGTGTAAAACTCTACAAGTGTTTATTCCTTCATTGGCTCAATGTCCTTATATAAACTAAGAGTTATTACCTTTTCACTATAGTCTGCTCCCCTTAATATCTAAAGTTTAGGAGAAAACGAACCTCATCAGATTCCAAGACCACAGTTTCGCCAATGATCTTCTTCGGAAAGATCAGTTTGGCTTTCGTGCTGATATGGAGGCTCGTAGAAGGCCTGAGCAACCCTTTGAACCTTTCTAGGTACAGCGGAGTGGTATCTCTCGATGTCAGTAAATCTTTTGACCTATTGTGGCTTGGCGGCCTTGTTTACAACATGATTAGAGACGGGTTTCCTCCTGATTTGATTTTGATGGTGAAATCCTTTCTCACTGACAGGTCATTCCAAGCTAAAGTTGGTGAAAATCTATCCACGCCCCTTGTTGTAAAGGCCGGTGTCCCTCAAGGCTCTGTCCTCGGGCCTGTACTATTTAATTATTATGACATAGGCACTGCCATTATGACACAGGTTACGATACTGCCACATACAGGTTACGATACTGCCATTATGACACAGGCACACAAGCCTGCTCACGTTATCGCTCGTCTGCAGCACGCCATGAAGATGTTTGATGACTGGTTTAACTGCTGGAAGCTGAACCTTAATGTCGGAAAGTGCAAGGCTATGTACTTCAACAGAAAGTTCAAGCGTCCCCAAGAATCTCTTGTTCTATTAAATAAGAAACTGAACTGGATATACAACTACAAATATCTTGGCGTTATCATCGACGCAATACTCTCTTGGAATCGTCACGTGACCTACGCTCTGAACAAAGCGAAGAGGACTAAGTACAGTCTCATAGCTCTCCAGGGCTGCAACAGCACCCTCAGCATCGACAATAAGTTACTTCTGTTCTCGATTATTCGGACCATACTCCTGTATGGCATGCCTACGTGGGCGACTATCTGTAGAAGCAGATGGAGTGAGCTACAGTCATTTCAGAATGTACCCTGAGGACCATTGCCCAACTTAACAGAAGGGCTGTGAAAAACCAATCCATCCACTCGGATTTAGACATGGTCCACAACGGAAAGTTTATGACAATGATCATGGTGCAGAAGATAAAGATTCCTGACAATGACCTAGGGACTGGAATACTGAAGAACTCAATGGATTAGAAGTGGCATATGAAGTATCGAAAACCAAGGCACATTCTTGACATCAACTTTGAAGACATCAGCAACTTCCCTTTCCCGGACAACTGGAAGATTTGATAATCTTCTTTCTCCTTGTTTTTTATTTCGTTTGTATTTTGTTTCTGACCATCGTCAATCTTATTTTCTTTTTTGTATAATATGGAAGACCGCTTGGGTTGCTTAGGCTTTTGGACTACCTCAGTGTATTTCGTTTCGAATTTATTCTGGTTCGATGAGCTTTGTAAATACGCTGCGTTCGTCCCATATGAAAAAATGTACATTTCACTGTTCGATTGTCGATTGTCGAATGTCGAATGTCCTTTTCACTATGGTATGGGTCAGGGACATCGACTCAAGACCCGCTGGACGTTTAAACGGAGTAGCTCTTCATGGTCCATTCTGACTGTCTTTCCAGGCATCATCTCATTACTCTCATTTCACGGTGCGCCCTTTTCAGGGCGTTTTTCATCTTCTGTTACGTCTTATGTGCTGGTCCCTGGCCTTGAAATTAACATTCTCGTAAACCAGTTCATCAAGACGCTTACTATCTTTCTGGGTCCCTGGCGTTGAGATTAATTTTCTCGCAAATCTGACTTTATTCTTTAGAGCTAGGTACGTCCTCAGTCGAAAAAGGAAAACAGAAGATGACCCTACTACTGATGGCAGCCCTTGGATTGGCGTGAAAAATAAGAAGTCCAGGAAAAAGGCAAGGTTAAATAATTTGAAAAAGATCGCCAACGTGCATGAAGAAGTTTTTACTGCCACAAGAGAAAAACGCACCCGAAATAGACAAAAGGACTCGACCAAAAATATCAGCCAAAAAGTTAAGTAAAAGTTCTTATGCCCCACCAATTATCATACGCACTCATGGTAAGCCTCTTAAAGAAATTTTGGACGAGATTAAGAAGCATCTACCTCTAGAAAAAAATCGTAATGCATACAGGCAGAGCACAGACAGTAAGAGTGAAAGCGATCTATAAGAAGCTCGTCACTGGTATCAAAGCTGAGGATATTTTGAAAATTCAGCACAATCAACTGAAGTCCGAGAAGGTGTTGAAGTTCATTTTTCGAAATGTTGATGTTACGTACGATCTAGAAGACCTTCAAAACGACCTCAGAAGAGCTGACTTCTTCTCGGAAAAGGTAATCCGGCTTAGGAAAGCCAAAGGATCAATAGATATGCCTATGGTTTTGGTTCTGCTCCCTAATAGCGAGCATAACCAGTCATTGAAGACTGTCACTCGTATCGTCCACTAGCTGTTCTAGTAGAAGTCTTCTGAGGGAACAAGAAACCACTACAGTGTACAATTGCCTGCACTTCGGACACGTCTCCATGGGATGCACAGAAGACCCTCGTTGCAACAAATGCGCAGAGGCCCACAAGTCAAGAGACTGCCCCAAGATTAAAGTTAAACAACCCCCCCGAAGTGCATAAGATGCTGAGGACAGCACATTTTAAATTATACAAAATGTCCAAAATATCCCCAGGTGAAAAGGATGCATAGTTCCAAGGTGACTGCGGACAAATCCTTTGCAGCTGCAGTTTCTAAGCTGGAGGAAAAAGGTCTCCACATTAACGACCTACAAGGTATAATCAAATTGGACAAATCTTGGCAAACGTTACCCACAGTTGAGTGGGCTCCTTAAGACCAATTAATTTCATCATGGCTACACGACATTTATACTGACATCAACAAAGGTGAACTTTGGTGCGTGATAGGGAACGCTAGGGGGATTCCCTGATACATATAGATTTTCACAACTTTCTGCTGAAGCAGGAAATCCACGTTGCTTTCCTCTGTGAAACACCTCAAGCAAAGCCTGGATTTCAAACTACCCAGTTATTGTGTGTATCGTAACAACCGTACGACCTCAAACATTACAAGCTGTGCCTCTGGTAGTGCTGCGATCATCATCAACAATGGAATTAAACGTCAAGAATTGTTTATTGGTCTCCAAATCTTACGCAGCTATGGAATCGGCGTCCATCATCATCATGGACGTCTCCCTTGGTGAAGTGAAGTTGTGGCGCTCTACAATTCACCTAAACATACTCTCGACGTTAGCGATCTCGATGAACTCTTCGATGGTGACATTCCAGTTATACTGGCTGGTGACCTTAATGCCAAACATCCAAGCTGGAACTCCAGAACACGGAACTGCAATGCATGATTCTATACCAGTGTATAAAAGTAGGGATGATATCATTGCTGCAGGGCCAGTGGAGGACACTTACTATTGTGATCATTCCTCTATAAGTGATGCTTTGGATATCTCACTGATGAAGGGTTTCTTTAAGCCATACAACATTTTCACGATTGATGACCTCTCTTCTGACCACAAGCCAGTGGCGTAAAACTTTGACAACGTCAATATCAATTTCATAGAAAAAGTCAAGCATCAGCAAGATAGAAATCCTCAAGGACCATGATGATCAACTCAATAGAGCTAACTGTATGAAAGACATCGAGCAACGTGTTAAAGACATCACCTGGCATTTAAATAGTGCCACTGACGCTAGTGCCTATCCATTGGAAAATAAATCTCCTCATCTAATTGTGCTTACCCCAGGAATTCAACACTTGATCGCATAAAGAAACAGGACCCGTAGGCTTTGGCAATGTTATCGTATACCTTGGCTAAAAACCAAATATAACAGTTTAGTACGAAGAGTCCAGGAAGAAATAAGTGAGTTACGCGACGCTAGGTGAAATGGCTTGCGACAATTCCATTTGGAGCATGGCTAGAGCTCTGCAGAAGAAGAAGAATGATACGCTTCCTCCACTTCGCACCCCTCAAAGTAATTACGTCCAAACTAATCAGGATAAAGCACAATTAATTGCAGATTCCCTAAAGATGCAGATTGTTACTCCTGATAAAAATAATCCCGAGAGTCAACTCTTGTCCCAGCGTGAGGAAGATGGTCTTATCAAGCTTGATAAAGTTTCGCAATTTATATCGAAGATTAACATACAGACTGGCGAGATAGCTGCCAATATTCAGAAATCTCAAACTAAGGAAGGCTCCAGGAAGGGACAAGATAAGTAATAACGCCCTAAGGAATCTGCCGTACAAAAGAATTAATGACATCTCAAATATCATAAGCAACAGCTGGAAGTTTTCCTACTTCCCAACACCTTGGACGCAGTCTATTGTTTAGTATCCCGAAGCAGTATCCTGCAATTTCTGCGAGCTACCGACCTATCAGTCTACTCCCGTTAATTTCCAAAGTTTTAGAGAAAACTAACCTCACCAGGTTCAAGGATCACTGTCTCACCAGTGATCTACTTCGGAAAGAGGAGTTCGGCTTTCTTGACGCCTATTCGTGTCAGATACAGATATGGAGGCTTGTGTAAGATCTGAGCACCCCACTGAACCTTTCAAGGTAATGTGGCGTGGTCTTTCTTCATGTCAGTAAGGCTTTCAAAGAGGTATGGCATAAAGGGCTAATCTACAAGATGATTAGAGACGAGTTTCCTCCTGATTTGATTTTGATGGTGAAATCCTTTCTTAGCAACAGGTTCTATCAAGCTAGAGTTGGCGATAACTTCTCCACTCCCCGCACAGTAAAGGCTAGTGTCCTTGGGCCCGTTTTATTTAATTATTTTGTACATGATTTCCCAAAACCAGAAAAATGTAATTTATATTTCTATGCTGATGATACTGCCATCATGGCTTGGGCACTCCAGCAATCTCACATTATCACTTGTCTGCAGAACGCCTTGAAGAAATTTGCAAACCGGTTTAATTGCTCGATACTGAACCTTTTAACGTTGGAAAAGGCAAAGCTGTGTACTTCCACAAAAAGCTTAAATGTCACCCGCATTCTCTTGTCTTAATCAATAAGGAACTCGAATGGATCGACATTGCATGTACCTTGGCGTTATAATCGACTCAAGATTCTCATGCAACTGTCACGTGATTTACGTTCTGAACAAAGCAAAGAGAGCTAAGTACAGCCTCATAGCTCTCCTGAGTCGAAACAGTGCGCTCAGCATCGACAATAAGCTGCTATTGTACAAGACGATGATTCGGACCATCCTTCTCTTTGGCATGCTTGTGTGGGCAACCATATGTAAAAGTAGATGGGGTGAACTCCAATCGTTCCAGAATGTTACCCCGAGGCTCATCGCCCAGCTTGGCAGAAGGACTGTGAAAAACCAATACATACACTCGGGTCTAAATATGACTCACTTTGGTAAGTGTGTGTAAGATCTCCTGGTGAACATGGTGAAGACGATGAAGATACATGGCAGTTACCTGGTGGCGGGAATACTAAACAACCTGATAGTATTGAAGTGGCATACAAAGTATAGAAAACCGAGGCATATTCTTGATGTCAACTTTGTAGACATTGGCAACGTATCCTTCCCGGATTATTAGAAGATATGATACCACCCACTCCCGCCCCCTCTCCCAATCTTCTGACAATCTTCAATCTTATATTATTGTTTTTTCATAATGTGGAAGATCCCTTTGGGTTAGTCAGGCTTCTTGCCTATTTCAGTGTATTTCATGTAGAGTTTATTCTTGTAGGGTGAGCTTCATGAAAGCACTGCTTTTGTCCCACCAGAAGAAATGTAGGCTTCACTGTTCGATTGTCAATTGTCCTTTTCACTATAAATTGGCAACGTTTCCTTCCCGGATTATTGGAAGATGGGATACCACCCACTCCCTCTCCCAATCTTCTTACAATCGTCAATCTTATTTTTTTTCATAATGTAGAAGACCTCTTTGGGTTAGTCAGGCTTCTTGCCTATTTCAGTGTATTCCATGCGTGATTTTATTCGGCAGGGTGAGCTTCGTGAAAGCACTGCTTTCGTTCCACCCAAAGAAATGTACACGTCACTGTTCAATTGTCTATTGTCCTTTTCATTAACAGTAGATCTGTTTACCTCTGATGGTTGTGATCAATCGTCAATCTTTTTTTTTCATAATGTGAAAGACCTTTATGGGTTAGTCAGGATTTTCCTATTTCAGTGTATTTCATGTGGAATTTATTCTAGTAAGGTGAGTTCCGTGAAAGCACTGCTTTCGTCCCACCTGAACAAATGTACACTTCAGTTTTCGATTGTCGATAGTCTACTGGTTGTGGTCGATAGTTGGAAGCTGAAGAAGGAAGCACTGATACTGAAATACGTATCCGTCAATTAAAACTTCTTATGTGGAAGAGTGGTCTATTTATTCGTTCCGTTTTTGTTGTAACCCACAGATTCTGGAGTAATATTCTCCTTATACCGGAAGCTTCTTCTAGAACAGGAGGATATAAGAGCTTCTATGTCAAGGGCAAGGTAAACTTTAAAAGAAAGAGGGGTTTAAAGTATCTGGTTATGATCCCAGATGTTGAAGTTGGATATAATTTTAATCTGAGGAAGGACAACAAGAGGATAATAAAGTTCTGGGCGAGGCCGACTTATCAGGCAAAGTGTGCAATATAAGTAAGTTCAGTAAGAATGATGGTTCCATCCCACCTGAGAATTATTCAACAAAATTGAATTTGTAACAATATAAAGAATTCCTGTTCTTCGGATTTTTCTTATTGTGTCTCGCAAGCATCTGAACTACAGCTACATCTTCTTTATCTATATAAAAAAATGTTGGTTTATGATTGGGTGTGTTTGATTCTAATAAAAATCTACACTTTTATTTAGATCTTCATGATATATTCCACACTTGATCTTCACAGGATGAGGATGGTCACTGTCTACCTCGGATTTCGAACAAATAAAAATTGTCGATAATAAATCGATATTCATGATGACTACAGGGCTTGTTAATAAGAGGTATCTCATGGCCAACAATCCAAGGCAAAGTTTGCGCAACAATAAGGTATCAACAATTATATCAACACGCAATTCACAAACACTGTGCACGGACCGACAGTAGATATCTCATGACCAAAAATGCAAGGCAAAGTGTGTGTGCAAAAATAGGCCTGCCATTTTTGCATCAAAAATGGTATCAACACGCAATTCACCAATAAGAATGGCCATAAAATGATAATACTTTAAAGGTTCAGACCTTACACGGATATTAATTGTCATTATGAATAATTTAAAATTCATTTATGCTTATTTATTTATTTATTATGCATTTGGGGACATTTATTGAATTGGTTTTCTGTTGACAGTTACAAACAGCAGTTTATGTTTTAGCTGGAAGCATCTGATATTCTTTTGAACGTTTTCTGAAACGGGTTGAGCTTTCTGTATTTTTGAGAAAGTTAGAATGTTAATGGAGATCTTTTGAAATCTATTTGTTCAGTTGCTGAGAAATTTTATGGCCTCGAGTGAAGCATGACTAATGTTGCTTCCTCTTTCTTAGGCAATTTAGCCTGTTTTACTGGGAAAGGAGCGTTTGCACCCCCTTTCTTTCTGTCCTATCAATGTCTTTTGACATTGTCCAGCATATTGAATGTGGGTCAAGCCGTGCCGTTTGGGTGAGCAGTTATGCTAAGAATAGAAAAGCTCCCCCACCGTCCACGACTAGTTCGGACCTTCGTTGACAGCCTTATTGCCTTTCGGCATTTCTCTGGAACCTTCTAGATTCTAGCAGGTGGTTGCGTGTCTATTAGGCACCAAAATCAGAGTTCCAAATGTCCAGGCGGATTGATCCAGTTGACCCAGGCTTTGAAGCATCTTGGATGACCCACGTAACGTCACCCGATTGGTGATTGGTCGGATGTTCGAATCCCGGCCGTAAGAGGAAACTCAGTTTTTTCTCGATCTGGGAGAATGATCTTGTCAGTTACACCGTCAGGTCGTTCCAACGGCTTTTTCCTGATTCTTGCCGTTTTCGTGTAGGCTATCGCGGGCGTAAGAGTCGATGATGGGACTTAGTTTCTCGGTTGGCTGCAGAACCTACTGCTTACAAATGTCCAGTTTTGCGCAGCCTGCATGAGAGGGAACACCTAAATTCATTTATTTAACGTGTCCTTCAATTTAAGTTGGTGCAATCAGTTTTTCTTTTATTTTTGCTCGATTTATGGAGGTTTTTGTAATGTTGGTTTCCATCGCGGTGCCACCGTGTTAACAATGCTTTTGTCTCTTAACTTATCAGTTAGTCGTTGTCCCACGACCTTTTCCTGAGAAGCCTTGCTGCTGTATCCATGTTCAGACGAACGAAGTAGACGATCTGAGACGTCCAAAGATATGTCCTGCCACGCCTGTTATCCAGCCATCACGATGCTGATATTGCTGTTCCGTTTTGAGTCCGTGAGTTCTAGACCTTAATTTTCAGTCCCTGGCCATATTAAAGCGTTTTTCTTTGCCATTACATGTTATGGACTTTGATTGCCATTATTATATTCTACTAGATTCAATTGTTTATTTAACTGGGTTTTCATTTGTTAAAGCTATGCGTAAATTTAAAGATTGTTTTATCTTTTCAATCGTACTATTCATGAGTTACTCTTATAATGATTAGTTTCTGCATTTTACTTGATGCCAAATTTATTGAGATTCTTTTACCACGATTAGATCAATTGTTTCCATTAATGTTCATTTTTCCGACCCTGGTAGAGAGCTCGAAGGTTATATTAATATCATTAACTTTAAGTGTTTCTTATATGAATAAATTTATTTATTATTTCTTTGCACAAAAGAACTTGAGTCCATTTCTCTTTATTTGATTCTCTTCTGGGCCATGCCTGTTTTGCAGTGAATCTTAGTGTGGCTTTCATATCAAAAATTAAACACTCATTCAGCCACAGACATCCATAATTCTGCCTTTTGGCTGTGGCTCTTACGACTGCAAATCTTGAGATTCACATTAGAGGCACAATCAATGGCTCATGGTTGATGATTTACAATTAAGGGGTTGTTCTTATACATCGACGCAGATCGACAGGTGTAAGCCAGTAGCTTTCTTACACTGGCGACTTGCGACGTATGAAATCAGCTAATATTACACTGGCGCAGATTCGGCAGGATTCTCGAATCATTCGAGCGCAGTGCACTGGTTGAGGCAGCTAACTTTACAGTGGCTACAGTCCGACAGGATTCTTTTTTTCTTAATTTTTGTGTAAACTGCAGATAAAACTTTGAAATCCGTTTGAATTGAAATATTTGAATTGAAGACCTGAGAGGATCACTTGAGTGTGAAGATTTATCATTTTTATTTTATTTTTCTTATAAAGTAGATGGCTCAAGCATCGTTTGCATTGGCGTGTGAACTTCCTGGTTTTGATGGATCTACGGATCCGGGATTTTTTTCTAAAGATTAGACGAAATAGGCAAATTAAGTGCATGGGACCCAAATCATAAATTAAATTTGGCTAAGATTAAGTTGAGTGGCAGCGCGCAATTTTTCTGTAGACATAATCAAGCAATGGCAGGTGTCACCAATTACAGCGATTTTAAGAACCGCATGATAGAGATATTTGGCAAGGAGCCAAGGGGCAGAGGCAAGCATTTGTTTAGCGAGTGTAGGCAGAACAAAGGGGAGAGCATAAGGGATTTTGCCACGTGCCTTCAGGTGCTGGGGTAGAAAATCATGATCCCTGTAGAAGGAGCTGGCCCCGAGGTGGAGATGAAGCGAGCTTTTGCGAGGCTAATTTTGGAGGAAAGGGTTAGAGAGAAATTTTTGGAGGGACTGCACCCCAACTTACAAAAAACTGTTCTGTTCAGGAGACCTGAGACTTTACCAAAAGCAATTGGTTATGCGGAGGAGAAGGTAGAATTGGAACTTAGGTTTGCTGCTGGATCGCATCAGCATGGTATATATACATTGAGAAAGGGAAACACAGAGTTGGCAGCGGAAGGGAGTGAATTAAATATTAATGAACTAATTCCCCAGCGAATAGACGAAATTCTAAAATTAAAATTGAGAAATTGGGAGTTTTACAAACAATCAGCAGCCCGACCGAGTGCCCACCTTGGCACCACAAAGGGAACAGAGCAAGCAGCGCAGACCATTAGGCAACATGCCCCAGCTGCAATATTCAATGGCGGGAGGCAGAGGAGATTCAGAGCGCGGGGTGCGATCAGAAATTATTTCTTTTGGCTGTAAACGTGCTGGACACGTGATCAGCCAGTGCAACAACCGTAAGCCCAAAAAGATAATCTGTTTTTTCTGCCTGTGGGAAGGCCACACTCAAAAATTTTGCTGTAAACGAATGGAGGCCCAGGGAGAATGCACTAAAGCACCCAAGAATCTGCCGAGTGAATCCAATGCGAGCCAGCCACAAGTAAACCAGTCAAAAAACGCTCAAGTCGCCTCCCTACCCAGGCGAAAATTAGGGAGGTCAGTGAACCACACAGCACAAGCATTCAATAGCAGGGATATGGAACTGAAGGAGTTAATTGTTACAGGGAGGGCAGGGCCATTTACTATCAAATTTCTTTTGGACAGGGGATTGAAAGTGACTTTAATTGATGCAAACACTTTGGGAGTATTAAAAGCCAATGGTTATTCTGTGAAAGATGTTAAAAGACCCGACATACACTACTGTTTATAAAAATCGCAACACCCTGATGGAATGGTCTAATCCATATGCAATTTGCAATATTTGCATACAATGGATCATAGTATAAATGATTATATTTTCAGAGTAATTACTTGAAAGAACACCATGCCTCGACGACAACGAAGGGTACCATATCAACAGCTGACAGATTTTGAAAGAGGACGCATAATTGGTCTGCGTGAAGCGGGATGGTCGTATCGTGACATTGCTGCTCGTGTAGGACGTAATGCAACGACAATTATGCGTACATGGAGGCAGTGGAGCGAAGAGAACAGGGCACACCGAAGACCAGGCTCAGGAAGACCCAGCACGACAACACCGCGAGATGACAGACACCTCTATCGCATGTGTGTAGCAGATTGTACAGCCACTTCCACAGTGTTAGCACAACAGTGGGGTGCTACAGTAGGCAGGACAATGTCTGCTAGCACAGTACGACACCATTTGATTTCCAGAGGATTGATGGCACGAGTACCATTGTTGTGGATTCCTTTGACTCAAAACCACCGGCGCCTCAGGTTGCAATGGGCCCATCAACACCAACAGTGGCAAGCTGAATGGCAACAAGTTGTGTTTTCGGATGAGTCAAGGTTTAACTTGCAGCACCATGACGGCAGGATACGAGTCAGAGGACATCGTGGCGAGCGCGACCTTCCAGAATGCATCCTGCAGCGTCATTCAGGGCAAATGCTAGGGGTGATGGTGTGGGGTGCAATCAGTTACCATGGCCGTTCCCGTCTGATCAGAATCCATGGCAATCTGAACAGTGACCGGTACATCAGGGAAGTTGTGCAACCCGAGGTCATCCCCTTCATGCAGAACCTTCCAGGCACTGTATTCCAACAGGACAATGCCCGACCGCATGTGGCCAGAAATGTCCTCGCCTTTTTCCAAGCACATCAGACGCCCGTGTTCCCCTGGCCTGCTCGTTCACCAGACATGTACCCAATCGAACATGTGTGGGACAGGGTTGCTCATCAATTGGCTCGTGAGACTCCTGCAGCAGCAACTGTGGATGAACTGTATACCCGTGTAGACAGAGCTTGTTTGACTCAATGCCACGACGTTTAGAGGCTGTAATTGCATCCCACAGTGGTTTCACCCGATACTAATGTGACAATAAAACGCATTGTATTGACCTGAAAATCTAATGGTTTCTTTTCTGACCCATGATATGCAAATGCTCCAAATTTAATGAAGATTGGGCTATTCCATCAGGGTGTTG
The DNA here is from genome assembly GCA_023313115.1 of Rhysida immarginata. NCBI lineage: Eukaryota > Metazoa > Arthropoda > Chilopoda > Scolopendromorpha > Scolopendridae > Rhysida > Rhysida immarginata. Next base: position 146,532 of record JAHWFO010113848.1, on the reverse strand, counting down.
CGATTTTTATAAACAGTAGTGTACAATTAGTAGGAGTTATGGGACATAATTTTAAGTCTGAAGGTTCTTGCTCACTTGATATTAGTTTTGGTGAACGAAATTATGAAATTACTTGTTATGTTTGGCATCGGAGAAGTGATGTTACTTATCATGCTATTTTGGGACGAGATATGCTTCATAGGTATGGGTTCATTATCAATTTTTACCGTGCTGTTTTGCACGATGAGGTTCAGAAAATTCCGTTTGAAGGCATATGGCAAAGAGGTCAAGCTGGGAAAAGTGCTTGCAGTGTAACAGCTATTAAAGAACAGATTGAGGCGATTCCGGTATTTTGTAAAAAACAGGTTACTATTCCTGCCTATTCTGAAGTGGTATTTGAAGCAAAAGTTAAAGGAAAATCTCTTACAAATAGAATTGGCGTTTTAGAACCTGAGGAAATTGATACAGGTCACATTGGTGCGAATGTATTGGCTAAAATTTCAAAATTTAACACAATCCCAGTCTGCTGGATGAACTATTCAGGCGAAACATTAACCGTACAAAAGGGAAAGGTATTAGGAGAATTATTTGGCGCTGAGGAGGAGGAAGTGGAATTTAATAACACCATTGATGAGGGTGCAGAGCAAAATTTTGCTAAACATGAATTTTTGAGTACTCTTAAGTTAGAACACTTAGACCCTGAACAAAGAAGGGCTCCGTAAAAATTAATAATGGAATATTCAGATGTTTTTTCTAAATTTGATTTTGATTTGGGGAAGTGTAAATAGGCTAACCATACAATTGATATGGGAAATGCACGCCAGATCGCGCAGCAGCCTTATTGTATTCCTTACTGACAAAGAGAAATTATGAACAAAATGGTGGATGATTTGTTAAAGCACGAAATTATTTGCCAAGCACATCGCCTTGGGCAGGTTAAGAAAAAGGACGGGACCTACCGTTTTGTGGTTGATTACCGTAAACGCTGTAACTAAAGTTGATGCCTACCCTCTTCCATTGATAGTTGAATCTCTTTCTCAGTTGGGTAAACCGAAATTTTTTTCTGTCTTGCATGCCAACCAAGGTTACTATCAGTTGGAAATCAGTGATACCGAAAAGACAGGATTTTCAGTAATTAACGGGAAATATGAGTTCAAGAGCCTACCCATGGGTTTGACTAATGCGCCAGTGCTTTGGCAGCGAACAGCTGATTCTATTATTAGAGGTTTAAAGGACAGAATTAACGTTATTTTGATGATTGAATGATTTTCACTGAGACGTTTGAGACCTATTTGAGCGATTAAGGGATGTCAATTTGAAGATAAAGCCCCCGTAGTGTCAATTTTTGAGTGATAGGGTAAATTTTTTAGGGCATCTTGTTTCAGCGGAAGAAATAGCCCCTGATCTTGGTAAAATTGAGGCAGTTCAAAATTTTCCACGCCCGGGAAACGTGCATGAGGTTCAATCATTCTTAGGCCTTGCTAACTACTACAGAAGGCACGTTGATTCTTTCAGCACTATTGCTAAGCCTTTGTAGAACTTGACAAAGAGGGACGATCAGCCTCGCAATCAGCGATCGATGGACGCTGTCCAGACTTGTAATACCGTGAGCAAGGAGCCGTCAGAGGCTACAATTCAGCCCAAGTGTGCTAAAGAATCCATAGGGGAAGCCCCAGCCCCGACGGATAGAGCTAATTGCCAGCCGTGAAAGTGAAATTTTAATGCCTCATGCTAGGGTGGATGAGTTCCTCCAGATCATGAAGGGACTTATGAGAATGTCAAATTAGAGCGTCAGCTCACTGACTATTGCTATTAATGTTACATTTTTTTCCACTTAAAATGTGGAGATGAAAGCGTGTTGTTATTCCCATTTTATTTTTTCTACTGTTATTTGTTTGGCAAAGCGTTGCAAGCGCTACTTTTTTGTGTTTAGAGTTGGAACAATTTTTATTATACCTTCTTTGAATTTTCCTCAGCTGTTGATGCAGCTGGGAAGGACGATAGAATTTGTGTTATTTGCTAACAATTTTTACTTATACATTATGGCGTTCACTACCTATATTTTTTTGGCCGCATTGGTTGGCAAAAATTGCGGACGGCAAAGGAGGGAGTTGAATCGTAAAAACCAGAGTGTTGACATGTAAAGGAGTGAAATTTCGAGAAATGTTAGATTATGGGTTCTTATACAATTATGGGTTCTTATACCACAGCGATCTATCTCGTGGCGTTACTGTGCTTGCTTAATGGCTGAGATCTTTAGAGTTGTGGGGTAATATTTTTTCCCTTCTTAAGAGAATTTTAATCCCTTTTGCTTGTTTTCGAAACGAACCTGCTTTTATTTTGTGTGGAAGGAAAAGTATGAAACTTGACTTGACCACTCAGTGTTTACTTTATTAGCCAACGTTTTGGCATTTGAATTTATGTGAAATAGTGAAAATGGATTAAAAAGTTTGATTTAACATTACAAAGAAAGAGGCCCTGAGAAGCAATGGGTTGAAGCGCAAGCGAGCCCGAGAGAGAAATCGGGGGTGGACATTGTAGTATGGGTCGAAACGCACCCCTCTTCCCTTCCTCTCCCTTGCTACACCATAGCTGTAGAGAGGATAAGAAGTACCCCCCGCCCTTTTATTGCTTGGAGCACTGGAGTGGACTAGCCCGAAGGGAGACTGAGGCTCCCCTTCCATCTATTGAAATGATTTAGTGATGGGAAAGAATTGAAAAGGCAGAAATATTTTTTATATAAACAAATAATTTCTTCAAGTTTGTTTATCATTCATTAAGAGAGGAATTAAGGTTTTCGTGATTATTTAGCTTGTATGAAACTTGTGTAGAAGCATAGGCTACAATATCAATGAGTATACATTTCTATTCTAAATCATCATTACTGATTTAAGGCCTGCATATTTTGTCTCTTTTTAAAAGAGAAAACAGTAGTTTTGAAATGGTTGGAGAAAAGGGAAACCACATTCTTTACTTTTACGGGATAAATACATAGATAAAAAAATTGATTGAATTGTCAGAGGTGGAGCACTTTTGTATAAATATTATTGTATGCTTTATTAAACTTTATTATATATACAGGGTGTTTCAAAATTATGTACAATAAATTTAGTGACATATTCTTCAGGTCAAAAGAAAATTCGAAAATGTTCTATAGCACTTTGTCTGGAAACGATTTATTTACACGATACAGCCAACTAAACCCGTGGCTCCAAATTACAGGAATTGTTCAAAGTGCCCGTCACCAGCTCACACGCACGCTTCGGCTCGTTGCATGAGCGACCGTCTGATGTCATGGAAGAGTTCATCGCTAGCATTAAGAACGGTTTTGCATGCATTTTCAATTCGTTGTCGCAGATCCATAATGTTAGGCACTTCTGTGATGTAGACAATCGTTTTCACATGACCCCACAGAAAAAAGTCCAAGGGATTAAGGACGGGTGATCTTGCAGGCCAGGCTACGGGTCCACCTCGATCTATCCACCGATTCGTGTATGCAGTATTAAGGTGTGCTCGTGTAACACCCACAAAAATAATCGAGCGCGCGCGGAATTTTTGTCCTTGTTTTTTTTTCGAAATGATCTTTTCTGTAGGTCATGACGATGACTTATAGGGAATGAACTTTCGTCATTTTTTTAGAAAACCCCGAGAATAAGAGGTGTCACGACTTTGAAGTTGCTGTTCTTCAATCTGCAGGAGGAAAAAAGAGAAATTGAATACCATATAATTAAAAGGAAATGATTACAGAAAATATAAAAATTACTAAAATGTACAAGGTGCATTTTTAAGACAAATCAAAGAAATTTAAGCGATTGTTTCTGTCGATGACAATGGACACGTGAATGATGAACCTTGTGGGCTTTGTTAGAAGGAATGTAGAGATGAGTTTTTTTATGTTTTCTAGTGGGACTTGAAGTTAGCAGAGGCTGAAAAAGCAAATGGTGTCAGACGAGAAGAAAGCCATGTTCTGCAAGACATTGTCTTCCTGAACGTAGGGGACCCAAAATAAAGGAGTCAACATGTCTCGCAGACCCAGTCAACGCCGAAAATGTTTAGACTCATGAAATTTAAATTGCTTGACCTCTAAGTTATATAAATAACGAGGAATGAGATTATAAGACAACCCTAACCCAGAAATTAAGTCCTGTAGAACGTGAGCGAAAGAGGAAACGACCTAATGGATTATCGTTCTCAAGGCCTTGCCAGGATGTTAATTTACATAAGACGAATGTTTCAATTACGAATCCGGTAAGGTAGCAGTTATTTTGGCCATAACAATTATAATTGAACATACTCTGCCGTGCTCTTTTGGTTTCGAATAGATTTGAAGATAGCCAGCCCACAATGTCAGCGCTTGGAATTTAGAAGGGCAGGAATCAAACAATGACGCCAGAAGCAACACAGAAACCCAAAGATGTTTTCAAAAACCTTGGCAAAAGCACCGTTCGAGGAAATTCTTCAGTAATCCCATCGATGATCACCTGAAAGGAAACTAGGAAAACTAGATATTTAATCGACGGTCTTACCTCATACTAATCGTATTAACCTGATCCCCTAGTATACGTCTCCCCCCCCCTTCTGACTTACCTTAATCCCCCGTCGACTGACCTTACCTAAGACCAAGATGGCGTGCTGTCAATTACATTGTAAATTTTCATCAGCGGCAAGAATATCTGAACTAGAACCTATAGAGATAAATGATAATATATAAAAGAGATATGATTAAGGTCAAGAAAAATATCAGAGTTTTAGATTTTAGTACTTATCTGGAGAGTAGATAAGAACGTCGAAACTATCACTGTTAGTGGAATGTCTTTGTATTTAAATGAATTTTTGCATGGCAGTAAAATTTTGAATGAACCATTTACTGAACGTGAAGATGATTTAAAGATATGTTGATGATTATTGCGTTTGAATATTCTACATTAAGAAAAATTCTAACATAAATGTTTTTTTTATTTTCGAAAAAAACTGTGTCGAAAAGGTCAACCCCAGACCTCCCTGAGCATATGTATTACGAACTTGTATCAACAGAAGATAAGGTAATATGTAGAACACTAAGACTATAGAGTTTAAAGGTAAAACCCAGATTACATAGTGTATAATGGAGCCTTGCACCGAAGAACACAGTATTAATGTGAAATGTTAAAATATATTGACTTTAGCAGAACAAATTAAAAGCAGATAATATAGGAAAATGTATGCATATGATTAGTATTCAAAAGAATAAAGCACAGTTTTATATTTCGAAAGACTAGCGTATGGAGTATTTAATTCCTTTGTCAAACAATTAATCGTGTTTTTGCGATTTACCGAATCAATTTAAAAGTCAGTTCTTTGGTTTAACGCCTAGCTTTCGAGCGAGAAAGCTCCAATTTTTAATGTACTGTAGGTTACCCAGAACCGGAGTGTTAAACTCGCACAACATGGCTGAAATGTGCTAGAGCGCCATCATGCATGAACCACATGTTAGATCTTATCAAAAGAGGAACATCTTCCAGTAATTCTGGCAATGCATTCTGCAGAAATAAAAGATACGTTCGCCCAGTCAATCGTGGCGGCAACACATAAGGGCCAATTAAGTTATTTCCGACAATTCCACACCAAATGTTCACGGAGAAACGCTCTTGATGCGCTCGAGCTCTGGTAACATGCGGGTTAGCATCTGCCCAATGGTGCTAGTTGTGAGAATTTACGATTCCAGTCCGGGTGAAGGTTGCTTCGTACGTGAAAAGTATCTGGCTGAGACAACTAGGGTCTGCAGCATGACGACGTTGTATCCATTGGCAAAATCGTTGTCAGTGTGGATAGTCCATTGGGTTCAGTGCCTGAACCAGTTGCAGGTAGTATGGATGCAAAAGCTGACGGTGAAGAATGCGCCAAACAGATGAGTGCGGAATGTGTACCATGGAAGAAATACGACGGGTGCTTGTCTGTGGTTTATCATGTATGATGTCAATTATCACATCCTCCTCATCCGGAACCACGCTCCCTCAAATGTCTGTCGACAGATACAAATGTTCCGTTATTTGGCAAACGTCTATTCGGAAAGCGTTCTTGGTAGAGTCTTCTTGCTTCCACAGCATTTCCATCCGCAAGACCATACATTAGGTGCATGTCAGTGTATTCTGCACTGGAATACGTGTACATGACTTTTTTTCACGTAAATCGTAATGCGTATGTCAAAGCACGCAAACGTTCTGAAATTGATATTCCCAGTGGATGTACAGTAGTGAAACTACAGTAATGGAAACATCCTAATGGAACAACCCTAATATAGGTTTAAATGGAACAAACCACTCAACCTAGTGTTGGGTCAAAGCGCTGGAACTGCTAAAATATCGTCCGCTAACTACCGTGCTTCTCTACTGTATGATATTGGATTACTTGCAAACAAATCGTTTCCAGACAAAGTGCTATAGAACATTTTCGTCTTCTTTTGACCTGAAGAATATGTCACTAAATTTATTGTACATAATTTTGAAACGCCCTGTATACGCTTTATTATAAGTTTCGTTTGGATAGAGAAAGATGGTATTTATCCAAGATTTTTTTTTGCTCTGTACGTAAACAAGAAGAACAGGCGTTACCAGAGCCATTGATTATCTCTTATTTTCGATTAAATAATTTTTATGCAGGCATGGAGGTTGGGCGTTGCCATAACTACAGCGTATATTCTGTTGGTTGACCAGAGATAGGGAGAAGATAAGATACACGGGGAAAACCCTTTACTTCTTAAATATATGAAGTGAATTTTATTCAAGGGTTAAACAACTGTTGTTAAGAAGATGATCGTTTGAATTGTCTTAAGTTAATTATGCGAAATAATCATATTTAATCAAAACAAGTTCATGTTAATGTAAGAGGCATGCTTTATGAAGGAACGAATTGAGAATTTTATTTTTTCTCTGTGAATTGTATTTCTTACTATACTAGTTGGTTTAAATATTAATTAAAAATTACAATATTTAGAATATTTGGAGTGCGTAGTTATCTAGTGATACTTTGTGACAGACATATTTGTTTATTCTTGAAACAATAAACCGATTGAGATCACTAACAGTTTGGAGGCATGAATGCAAAGCCCATCTAAACACAGTTGGGATTTTAGAGTTTCATTTATTGTCTAAGGCATTTTTTTTTATTTACCTCATGCATAGAGGTAGCAAATTAACTTTATTAGTAAGGTAACTGAAACATTCTATACAATCATTAAGTTTTTCAGTAATTGTTGCAGTTAGCACTAGTCCATTTAATTGGACGGTATATTGGGTAAAGGAGCTTACTTTAGTTTCATACTTGGAACTGTGGCGTTATCACATTAATAACAGGATCCGACGGGATAGCCATTGCCCACTCGTATAGGTTTCTATGCTATCTGGTTGTTTGGGCAGAAAGTTTATTTTGTCCTGACTTATTTGCCACCTGTCGGAATGCAAAGAGGAGTTAGTTCCATACAATTCTTGGTGGTTTTCTCATTCAATATTTCATATATCTCCAATAAGCAGTAAGCACCAGAGCTGCGTTGCGTATTTTTATCTGCGTTATTGTGCCACAAAAGTAATTTTTATCTGTCTTATTCATGAAACACTTCTTTCCAAGTCATAGGTTGCTCATCGTTGTTTGTTGACCTGCGCAATTAAATTGTCCTGTTATTGTCCGAAACTGGCACTGCGATGCTGGGTGCGAACACCCTCGCTAATTGAATTACACTTATTAAATTACCTCGGGGAAAGTACTTGGTCAGTGAGTCTCGTAGCCATCGGGCTGCGACCTAGAGACGTGGGAGAAGGGAGCGATGAAGCCGAATCCACTTGTCGGACCGCTCAGCCGACGAGGAGCCCCTACCAAGGACACCTGCTGATCCTTTTATGATTTTGAAGTCCGCCCTCGCCAGCCGTCTTTGGAACTGCAACCATACTGGAGTTGTCTGTGATGTCTATACCGATTTCTGTCCGTCGGAACTTCCAGAGAGCCGAAGTTTATACACCCCCCCCCCCTTTTTCTTGGGGAGGGCAATCTCGTGTCAAACGGAATTGGACTGCGACATCTTCGTCGTCTTAACATCCGCCTGAAACAGAAAATTGGGATCCTTTATAGGCACTGTATTTAGCTGCTCGGAATTTTCTTTACAATTTTAGAAGGTGTTGATAGGACTCACCTGTTTCATCTTCATCCGACTCCAGGGTTCTTTCCAGCACGTTTCTTTTCATTAAACAGGTGGTGGCCTTACAGTATAACAGAGGGACATCAGGAGTTCCAACTAGTTTCGCCATTTATTCCCGGCTTTGTCAAGGATATACACAGCAAGAGGCATGCAAGCCTTTATATACAGAACAGTGGTACAAATTATGCGTATACATGAACCAATAGGATACAAAAGAAATAAAGAGGAAATAATGGCCAACAGGATAAATAGAAAAAACACAGATTTTGAAATATAAAGGCCAATAGAAAAAAGGGGTGTAAACGCTAATTTTTTTTTTTTTTTTTAAAAATTATACAAAAAGAATATACAAAGGGATGGTGCGCGTTTACGCGGACCGAAAAGAGAACTTATCCGGTTGTCTGGGGACAAGAGGATTTACAGAAAAATAAACAGGCAAGAAATAACAAAATGCAAAGGAAAACAAAAACCATAATAAAGAAAGCGAGAAAAAAGGGGATCATAATAGATCGGATAAAGAGTTAAGTATTGCATATACATTAAAGTCTGTTTGATAATTGAGAAGTAGGTGGGGGGAGGACTTCTTGGCCTTGAATATCTCGATCGCTTCGAGGGTAGCAGTAGATTCAAAGAACACTTTGATTCATATAGAAAACGAGATCGTACTTCCCACTACGCAAACCACCTCGAAGATTCCGGACACGCTTTAAAGACGCAAGAAGATGTTATGTCTGTCCTACATATCTGCAATAAGCCAGAAAAAACTGCTACCCTCGAAGCGATCGAGATATTCAAGGCCAAGAAGTCCTCCCCCCCACCTACTTCTCAATTATCAAACAGACTTTAATGTATATGCAATACTTAACTCTTTATCCGATCTATTATGATCCCCTTTTTTCTCGCTTTCTTTATTATGGTTTTTGTTTTCCTTTGCATTTTGTTATTTCTTGCCTGTTTATTTTTCTGTAAATCCTCTTGTCCCCAGACAACCGGATAAGTTCTCTTTTCGGTCCGCGTAAACGCGCACCATCCCTTTGTATATTCTTTTTGTATAATTTTTAAAAAAAAATAAAAAATTAGCGTTTACACCCCTTTTTTCTATTGGCCTTTATATTTCAAAATCTGTGTTTTTTCTATTTATCCTGTTGGCCATTATTTCCTCTTTATTTCTTTTGTATCCTATTGGTTCATGTATACGCATAATTTGTACCACTGTTCTGTATATAAAGGCTTGCATGCCTCTTGCTGTGTATATCCTTGACAAAGCCGGGAATAAATGGCGAAACTAGTTGGAACTCCTGATGTCCCTCTGTTATACTGTAAGGCCACCACCTGTTTAATCAATAGGAACAGTATTATGATCCACCCTTCTACCGATACGTTTCTTTTCATTTTTCTGAATCCGTACGTTTTCTCCGAACATTCTGATTTCTTTTTGTTATTTTTCTTTTCCGCTTTTCTTTCGCCATTCGAACTATCTTTGTATGGCCTGCAATGTCCTTCATGACCATGCAGTCCGCACGAGTTCTCGTGAACTCATTTTTCTTATCCACAGTGGCCTGTCTGCAATGTCTAAAGCATATTGCATACGTCAAAAATCGCCGATGAACCGAAACCCCCTACCTGTGGAGAGGGGTGACCTAAGAGCGAAAAGACAGAGAAATCGTTACTGATTCTGCCTGGTGTTATACTTGGAAGGAAAAAATAAGACGAGTGTTGACATGGATTACTGATCTCTCTCGCCGGACAGTCATAATGCTCGTCATCCTATGTCCTACTTTCATTCTGGCATATGTGGACCGCGATCTCTTTCATCACCATACGGACAGCACGAGTTCTCGTGAACTCGTTTTTCATATCTACAGTTGCCCTGCTGCGACGAAACCATTATGCGATAGCAGTTTTCGTTAATTACATTGCAGGACTTGTTTGAAATAATTCATACTGGAAAGAAACGTGGTGGAATTCGTAATTCATATATGACGTGGGGACTACACCGAAATGTGTAGCCCGCGCTGGAAACTATCTTGTTCCGCCTATGCCACGTGGGAACCCTTTTGAATGCTACGGGGTCCTCTCCTCTAACCATGGAACCAGAGAGGGAGGCAGAGCGACCTCTTGCAACCTTCTAGGGAGTGCCACTCGAACAGAACGACCCCCCCTCCCGAGCTTCAGAGACAGCGTGGAGACGGAGGAGTCAGCTGAAGAGGAGGAGGAAGTCAGCCACGCGACCAACGTTGGAAAAAGGATTAGATACCTCGACTTCCGGGTTGAACGGGTTGCTACGAACCACGCACCCGCGAAGGGAGCCTCCTTTTTGCTGAAAAACGCCCAGAGTGCTAACGACACAATAAATTAAGAGTGTGCCACCCATACCGCAGAAGTACCCCCTGAGAACATTCGGAAGCTGACAGGTATAAAGGAACTGACAAGTGTAAGTGAACTGACCAGTGTTAATTAACCACACTCTTGTGAAATTGACTTTTAGCCACCACACGTCCACAGTTTACCTGTTTTAATGGTAACAAAGAAAATGTTTTTAAGATGTGTGTAGAAACTCTTCATAAAAATAATTCCTTAGAGCTTTCACACGTGATTTTTTGAACTTACTTAAGTTTACTATTGAAAGTAATGTTAAAGAGTCTTTTCCTCACCTGAAATTTCTTAACCACTTATGTTATTATTAAATATGGCTAATTTGTACGGGACCCCAATAAAGTTTTCAATGATTAGTCCAACCGAACAATTGCTACTCCACCAGTTGAATTTGAAGTTTTCCCTTATATTTTTTTGAATTAATTGAAATTGCCAGGAATCACAGGGTGAGTGAGAATATTGTTCCGAAAATTTATTTCTTTAGAACCAGTGGACATTTGCAATTATTTCCTGACCCTGGACTCTTCGGTGACAATCAGAACGGAATTTCGTGACAGATATGAACTCTAAATGAACTGTAGTGAACTCTCTTTTCCTTTAAGAACTTTGGACAGACTGTCTAAACCACAATTCAGAGGAAGTGAACTTTTTTTTTGGTGCTGTGAACTTTAGATACTTTGCTTCCTTTATCTGGTAGTTGTGTTTGGAAATTCCAAAAAAATTTGCTATTTAGAGTGAATCTACAATGGTAGAATAAGAAAGATTTACCACTTTATTTCATTTTAAGAAGGTTTTACTTTGATGGCTCAGGTAGGTAACACACCCTGAAACGGACAGCAGGCCTCACCACGAAGTTGGAGTGATGGACCACACGTAAGAGAATGGTTTACTGCATAAACCATTCTGGCAAAGCGGAGAGAGGTGTAAAGGTTCAGAACTTACACGGATATTAATTGTTATTAGGAATAATTTATTATTCATTTATGCTTATTTATTTATTTATTTATTATGAGTTTGGGGACATTTATTAAATTGGTTTTCTGTTGACATTTAAAAACAGCAGTGAATGCTGTAGCTGGAAGCATCTGACATTCTTTTGAACGTTTTCTAAAACAGATTCAGCTTTCTGTATTTTGAGAAAGTTAGAATGTTAATGGAGATCTTTTGATATCTCTGTGTTTAGTTGCTGAGAAATTTTATGGCCTCGAGAGAAGCATGACTAATGTTCTTTCGTCTTTCTTAGGCAATTTAGCCTGTTATACTGGGAAAGGAGCGTTTGCTCCCCCTTTCTTCCTGTCATATCAATGTCTTTTGACATTGTTCAGCCTATTGAATGCGGGTCAAGCCATGCCGTTTGGGCGAGCAGTTATGCTAGGAATAGAAAATCTCCCCTACTGCCCACGACCAGTTCGGACCTTTATTGACAGCCTTATTGCCTTTTGGCATTTCTCTGGAACCTTCTAGATTCTAGCAGGTGGCCGCCCATCTATTAGGCACCGGAATCAGAGTTCCAGATGTCCTGGTGGATTGATCCGGTTGACCCAGGCTTTGAAGCATCTTGTATGACCCGCGTGATGTCACCCGATTGGTGATTGGTCGAATGATCTTGGCAGTTACACCATCAGGTCGTTCCAGCGGCTTTTTACTAATTCTTGCCCTTTTCGTGTAGGCTGTCGCGGGCGTAAGAGTCGATGATGGGACTTAGTTTCTCGGTTGGCTACAGAACCCACTGCTTCCAAATGTCCAGTTTCACGCAGCCTGCATGAGAGGGAACACCAAAATTCATTTTTTTAACGTCTCCTTCAATTTAAGTTGGTGCATTCAGTTTTTCTTTTATTTTTGCTCGATTTATGGAGGTTTCTGTAATGTTCGTTTCCATCGCAGTGCCCCCGCGTTAACAATGCTTTTGTCCCGTAACTTATCAGTTAATCGTTGTCCCACGACCTTTTCCTGAGTGGCCTTACCACTGTATGCATGATTAGACGAACGAAGTAGACGTCCAAAGATATGTCCTGCCACGCCCGTTATCCAGCCACCACGATGCTGATGTTGCTGTTCCGTTTTGAGTCCGTGAATTCTAGACCTTAATTTTCAGTCCCTGGCCATTTTAAAGCGTTTTTCTTTGCCATTTCATGTTATGGAGTTTGATTGCCGTTAGTATATTCTGCTTGATTCAATTGTTTATTTAACTGGGTTATCGTTTGCTAAAGCAATGCTTAAGTTTAAAGATTGTTTTATCTTTTGAGGCGTACATTTCATGAGTTACTCTTATAATGATTATTTTCTGCATTTTACTTGATGCCAATTTTATTGAGATTCTTTTGTCAATTGTTTCCATTAATATTCATTTTTCCGACCCTGGTAGAGAGCTCGAAGGTTATATTAATATCATTAACTTTAACTGTTTCTTATATGAATAAATTTGTTCCTTTGCATTTTGTTATTTCTTGCCTGTTTATTTTTCTGTAAATCCTCTTGTCCCCAGACAACCGGATAAGTTCTCTTTTCGGTCCGCGTAAACGGGCACCATCCCTTTGTATATTTTCTTTTTGTATAATTTTTAAAAAATTAGCGTTTACACCCCTTTTTTCTATTGGTCATTATATTTCAAAAATCTGTGTTTTTTCTATTTATCCTGTTGGCCATTATTTCCTCTTTAATTCTTTTGTATCCTATTGGATCATGTATATGCATAATTTGTACCACTGTTCTGTATATAAAGGCTTGCATGCCTCTTGCTGTGTATATCCTTGACAAAGCCGGGAATAAATGGTGAAACTAGTTGGAACTCCTGGTGTCCCTCTGTTATACTGTAAGGCCACCACCTGTTTTATGAATAAATTTATATATTATTTCGTTACACAAAAGAAATTGAGTCAATCTCTCTTTATTTGATCCTCTTCTAGGCCGTGCCTGTTTTGCGGAGAATCTTAGTGTCGGTTTCATATTAAACCTTAAGCACTCATTCGGCCACAGACATTCAAAATTCTGCCTTTAGGCAGTGGCGCTTACGACTGCAAATCTTGAGACTCACATTAGAGGCACAATCGATGGCTCACGGTTGATGCTTTACAATTAAGGGGCTGACCTTATATACCGACGCAGATTGACAGGTGTAAGCCACTAGCTTTCCTTACACTGGCGACTTGTGACGTATGAAATCAGCTAACTTTACAATACAATGATAGAAAGTTCGTTTCAAAGCATCATTAACCAACAGCGGGAAATGATTATAATAGACTATATATGTTATAGACAATAGAAAACTCAGCTATAATTTTTGTGCCTTCCCTGTCCTTTGGTTTTCCTAGACTTATTTATATGTTCGGCTCATTGATGTAGCTTCGGATAGATGCCTAAATGGATATAATTAACTTCACAAATATTTATTAACCTATTCAGGTTGTACTTTTACATTTTATTTCTTTCTTTTTCTTTTTATGTTTTTTTATTTCCTGCTTCGTTGTGGAAAAAGAGTTTTATTCTATTCTTAAGTTGTGCAATATGTTCTTTATGATTTATAGGTGGTGTTCAGGGGTCAAACTTGTCGGTCTTTGACCATACCCGACCCCCCTTCGAAAACCAGCATGTATAATTATAAATATTAATTAATATAGATTGGGCAGTCTCCCCCGTTAGCTTATAAATATAAATATTAATATAGATAGGGCAGTCTCTCTCGATGAGGCAAAGGAGATACACGTGTCCCCCTTCAGCTCCCTTACAAGCGTTCAGATGATTGGTGAAGGTTTGTGTATTCGTTTGTGCGTGTGCCTGTGTTTGTTGTTTTGGAACGTTTGATCAGTCTATAATCTATTGCAATTTTATGCCGAATAAAGGAATACATAAAATCGACTCATCAAACTAACGAGCATATGGTTTATCTGCGTTGTGCTATTTAATAATCGTTTAAAGTATACACATTATTTCATATCTATCAAAATGCCAACGAAGAAAAGAAGAGCATTGGTCAGAGAAATCCTGCAGCTAAAAGACAACGACTATCTGGGAATCGTAAACATCTGAACAATGGGAGCTTCGTCTACAACAGAAGCGTATCAAAGCTTCTACGTCAAGGGCAAGGGGATCTTCGGCAGAAAGAGAGCTGCGAGCATAACGAGTTCGACATAGAACGGAAGAATTAAGGATGGCAAATGGACATTGTGATTAAAAATTCGGGGCATTTAATTACAACTCTAAATAGGATTATAGTAATCACCCTGTATTCCTAACAGGAATGCTGGATGTCGTATGTAATCATTGTCAAATACAAATGTGATCCTAAAGGAATATGTTACTCTAATGGAAAATTGAAGCCGCTGCCACATTAACAGCCTCAAGAACCAGTGTTATCTTACCTATCTGGTAACACAGCAGATTCCGAACATTTTCTGAAAACCGATTTGCATTATCATTTAACTTCTTCAGGTTGTTCTGTTTACTTAAAGCTATAATTGTCCCAGGTCGAGCGAAAACTATACCAAATTTTGGAATATCTACCAAGCCATATTTGTCTGGATGCCGGTTGTCCTGAAACGACATTTTATAAAATCAATGGCTTCAAAATTGCTTATAATTTTAAACTCTTTAGCCTAATAACCATTTGATACAGAGATATTATCTGTGAATATTTGAATGTAACAGAAAAATCAGAAATCCACTTAAATGGATAGTTATAATCTGGGATTAGAGAAATTCGCCCCTCAAACAGTTTGCAGAATTTACATATATTAAAAGAAATCTTTACATTTGGAGGAAAAGGCCAAGTGACAGTCTGGTCTAAATCAGGGTTATCATAAGAGGGAACATCTTTCAAAAAAGAATGTAAAACAAATTTGACTTTGAATGTGAAATCGTTTGGTTTGGAATTCGGACAGGTGGATCAACGTTGAATTCGACTTGTTTTTCGATGAGACGACCCTTAAAACCAATTTTAATTCATCGTTTACAATTGAATAAGACTGAAAAATACTTTTTCAATAAATTGAAATCCCATCAAACTTGGAAATGCAACGTACGTATTAATCTAGCGATATAAGGAACATTTGCATTGACACGTTATTTTTTAACCATACGCGATTTTGAAATCAGTTTAGCATAGAAATTTGAGATTTTTTACATACTGATGAATCACATTCACTAACGCACTGCACAACCTACCTGTTTAATAGACCAGCCTCTCGAACCAAAGGTTCATGCCATTAGGGTAACCTTCAAAAAAGCTTCACGAATCTTATCGATACCCAGAAATTTAGGAAGTCGGCCTCTGCGACAGCCTAGCGCGAATGCACTATTCTTTAACATGAGAACACGAATTTAAGCGGCTCTCACAAATATATTTTAATAGATATCAGCACACAAGAAAAACTGTATCTGCATTCAAGGTTTTTCTTTCGATTGGTGCGTTTTTCATTCTCGAATGGTTAAAACTTGATGTTTTAGCAGGTGTCTGCAATTTTTTGACATGTTTTTAGCTTTTAACCTTACATCTATGGTGAAAAGTTCAAAACTCGCATTTAAAAGAATTTATTTTGCCTCAACGAAAACGCAGCACCAAATGCGTTTTTTGTCACTCAATATAAACATTCCAAGGAACATTTTCCTTATTTTTATATGAAAAATTAAACGTTGTTTGAATGTGGAAAATCGTTTCATTTATAAATTTTATACATAATTATCGTTATTACTGATTGTTAATACGCATGTCTGCACCTATCTCAACTTCCGCTTTCTCTAGTAGCTATAAAATGGACGCCTGCTGAACTGGTCATCGCAATGCGTCGATTAAATTGAAATTTTGGAAGACTCATTAAAGAAATATGCATTAAACAGTCGTCTAAAAATACATACTATACGTACACAAGAGTTCTATAAGAATTTATGCATGTTTCGTGACCAACTGACAACAACCTCTTGTCCACAAAAGAATTTTATTGAGCATATACGTATTTCGAACTCATTGAGTTCATTATTCAATGCCGATACAGAGTTTGGTTGAATTACAGAGAATATATATAAGGGCCGGAGTGGCCATTATCCAATAAAAAGGTACAAATGTAAATTACAAAATAAAAAAGACCAATGCGGGAAAAGCAATCTCTTAACATGAGAAGCGCGGACCTATTAGAGATACTTCCTCCTGGTCGCGAACAATTGTTACAATCAATATTCGATATTGAATGCCGATTATTAAAATTACAATGAATAAAATCAAAATCAAAAAAGGTAAAAGGTAAACAAAGATACAAAATTAAGAAATATAGAAAATTAACTTTACTCTTTAAGCAATTTGATAAGTGTCGAATCTCCTATCTGCGTTTAGTAACAGGTTGGGGTCCTTCTTGGAAATCTCCAACGTTTCATAGGCGTCTAAAGCGTTCTTGTTTCTGACCTGTCTCAACAAATGGCAGTCTTATAGAAGTATGTCGTGTCCGGTGTCAAGCATATGCTTGGCCACCGCTGATCTATTCGGGCGGCCGAACCTGGCGTGGGTATTATGCTCTTTGAATCTAGTCCGGACCTTCCTGCAAGTTGCCCCTCGGTAAATTTTCTGGCATACACTGCAGGCGATTTCGTATATTCCAGATTGTGATAGAGGAGGTGTTTGGTCTTTAGGGTTCCCCAAAAGATTCTTCAGGACATTGGAGTATTTGTACGTCAGGTCTATATCCACTTCTTTGAAGATCGTGCGTAATCCTGCCGTGAGGGTCTTGTTGTATGGAATCGATACTCTAAACTTGGGTGTCGTGGTGTTGTTGAGGGTGGTCGATTCTCTAACCAGCTTTACGAAACTCCTTCTGCGTACCAAATCGTGGACGAGTTTGGTGTCGTATCCGTTGTTTTGCGCTGTAGTCCGTATGTGTTTTATTTCTTTAGCAAATCTGGTCTTGGATAGAGGGATGTTCAGTGCTCTGTCCACCATAAAAACGAACGCTGCTAGCTTCTGGCTCAAGCAGTGATTTGAATCACGGTGAATGTACACATCAGTATGGGTGGGTTTTCGATAAATGTCATATTCAAACTTGTTGTTATGGTGGTCAAGAAAGGGTATACAGCAATTCTCCTCTATTTCCACAGTGAACTGTATTGATGGGTAGAAGCTATTGATGTGCTCGATGAAGGTTTGTACCTCTATCTCGTTGGTATCGATGACAGCGAACACATCATCGACGTAACGGTACCAAATCTTTGGGAAGTATTGTCCGGAGGAAGCAAGCTTGGCTTCAAACTTCCTCATAAAGATTTCGGCTACTATGGGGCTTAGGCAGCTTCCCATGGGGATTCCTGCTGACATTCGGTAAACCTTTCCATTGAACTGAAGAAAGTTGTTATTAATGTACATCCTACAAAGGGTGACGACTTCGTTGATCACGTCCTTATTCACTTTGTAGTCTACCAAAACGCAGTTCAAGAAATCTAGAGTGTCTTCCATCGGTTAATTGATACAAGCTCTTGTAAATAAGTAGAAGAAGCAGCAGCCACCGTTTCTCTCACCTTATCTTACACAGTGTTCTCTCCAATCGCAGTGTATGTTCCCAGGAGACAAATTTCTACTCCAACCAGACTGCAAGAAAATGGATCCTAATGAAAATAGGACAGGATATTGGCAATACTTAACAACTTAATACATATTTATGATCACTGATTTTAGATAAATATGTTTAAAGCGAAACACGGGCCCAGGAATGAAAGAAAGGGAGGGGGTGATTTTTTTCTCATAAGCTTCTCCCTAAGTGATGATAGCTAAGGGCTAAATTAAGAGACTGTTAATCTCTAATCTATGTTTATTTTTTATATCTATAATAATGAAAATTATAGTTAAATAAAATTAATAAAATAGGTTCATCTTAATATAGTCTATCCCGCTTTAAGTTGATAGCACTACAAGTGTTACGCGAAAACGTGTCTGATAATTTACCTGAAAATGTGTATCCCTTTGTGCCCTTTTTTGCTTCAGGTAGTATAGAACAGGTTGCTAAGCAGCTATTACAAATAAATTGAACATTATGTAAAAAAATTACAACTTAAACGCACGTATAAAAATCTCTGAGGTGTTGTAGTCAAAAATTGTTTATTACGATTATAACCTTTTACATTTTCTATATACTGAAGGAATGGTGTACACTGATGAGAAAGATCTCGAAAGATCTCGTCGTTCTTCTCTTTTTAGTTCCTTTTATATATGTTTAATGATTTTTCATTATTATACTCAGCAGATAAATAAACTCAAAATCATTATACATTTGAAGGAATGGTATTTAAGTTTATTGAAAATATAATACTTATTAAAATTCTTTAATGAAATATACAGTAAATATACGAAACTACATGGTTTTGCCTCTTTCCTTAATATGTTGGCCCTGAAAAGGGCCGTTTAAGCACAAAAAATTTTAAAGTTCATCAACACCACTCATTTCATTATCAGAGTCTGAAACTGAATTGGTCGAATCACCAACAGAGAATGCCAATCGCTTTACCAAGCTGTCGAGTTGCCACTACTTTTCTTCTTCAGCTTTCAAATGTCGCACATAATTCTCCCAATTTACTTTTATAACTCATGATATAGCATCCGACGATAAGCATATGACTTCATCTATTTTAAAATTACGATTTTTACGAGCCGCAAATCCTCTCATTTGGCTCCAAGCCACGTCGATTGTATTTAAGCATCAATGATAAAAGAGAAGATGAAGTACATTATGACCAGCTAATTTTGCAATGTTATCAATTCTATAAGTATAGAAGTGTGTTTTTCAACAACACGCACGAGTTCTTGTTTTTCCATTGTTGAATCCCACGCTGAATCCCTTTTTCAGTAAGCCACCACTGAATTTCGCTTATCTGATTAGTGATACGGGGCATTGTCCATGATAATGACACTATGAGGTGCAATACCGAGGGTTGATTCAGATAAAATGAGACGACTTTGCAGTTCTGTTATGATGGTGTAATACCATGATGCCACCATCGGTTGTGTTCGATGTGAGAGCCACGTTGTTGGACTATCACCCGGCACCGTAATTTCCTCTGAAGTAGGCTGACTTTGAGGGACTCCATGGGAAGTTCTTTCCACACCTGCTGACACGCTTTCCATAGCCCATCACCGGTTCTTGGTCGGCGACTTCCGAGCCGTCGTTTCAGGAGACCAAAACCACAGAAATCCATCGGTGATGCGTCAGGAGATTTTACAGGCACATGAGAGAAAGGAATAACTCGTATGCCCGTCTCCTGTTCATCTTCCTGTAGTAAGCCACAGATGACTTGGCAGTGTTCAGTTGTGTTCCGTCACTCTATGATGTCGCTCCAGCCCAAGATTGTTCTGGATTATTCTGGAGACTGTTGCCTGTGAAATACCTTTCCTTGGGGTAGACTTCTCTGTGTTTGCGGATTTTCTTTCAGCACTTCAGACCGGATTTTTCGCACCAACTGAGCTGGCCGTGTTGGCTGGGGCTTGTTTCTGGTCTGCTTCTCTGCTCGTCCACGATCATTAGATGGTTGCAATTTGTTCTTTTTGATTGTTCGACCCATAGTAGCTTTGGATACCACAATACCATTTCTTTTGTATAATTCCACAATGCACGAAAGACTGAAGTTAGCATCAGAAAGGCCAAACATATACCCTTCCCAAAAAGCTGTGATTTTGGAAGCCATGTTTCAGCATGAGATGTCCCAAATAACAGCAACAAGTGTATACAAAGCTAATCCCCATGAATAGTGGAAAAGTCATGCAAATCGCATTTTGTCAAGGTCATACGCGGCAGATAAAGTCATCAAATTTTATCTGAATTAACCCTCCGTTTTGGTATCAGCTTATTTGTAAACCATTCTTCAAATTGTGGCCCGTTCATTTCATTATGGTAATCCCCTTTTACATTTTTTTGCTAGAAAAATTTCTGCAGCCCCCTGAACAAATCGATGTTCATTTCCTGCATGCGTAACGATTAGCCGTCTCCCTTTCCCTGACGGTGATTTTAGGCTTAATGTTAACCCTGAAAGAAATGTTTGCTGCCGACTTCGTACAGATGAGTCTTGCCATACTTCAAGATTTGTGTGGCCGTCATTCGCCCAAGCTTCGTCCATATAATAAATATTGCGTTCTTTTTCTCTGTATTTTTTATAGATCAGAGAAAGCCTATCTCTTTCAATACATGATGCAAAACTCTTCGTGAAAACTTTGACATATCGTCTTGTTCATTTATATATTTCAATACTTTGTCAATCGTTGGTATTTCATTTCATATGAAAAATCTATTAAAAATTCTGCATACAGCAGACAGGGTAAGTTCCTCATATCGCTGTGAAATACAGTGGGCTCCTTTAGGAAAGTTGATGTGTCTTCACATGAGTGCTTAACTACCCTTTGCTAATGATTTCAGCTTTTGCTCAGAAGATCGCTGCTGTTGAGATGCCAGTTAATACTTCCATCTTTTTACAATGTTGTTCCCAGACTCCGATGGATGAGCTATGCAAAGAGCGTTATACACATTCAAAACAATCTGCTTATCCCTTTTATGCTTGAAAGAATAGTGCTGGGGAGATGAAACCTCGGCCATTGCTAAGTGAAAATGAAAACATCTGGAGTGCACTGCGGAGGTGCAAAGTACTTTTAATATAATAATCATGAGAGAAATATAATTTGTAAATAATAAATGGAACTCTTAATAAATATAATATTATATATATATTCTATCTATTATTTGAATTATTTTTGGTAAGAGAACACAATCTTAGAGCGTGGCAATTTACACACTGTAACAGTTCTAGTGCTATCAGCTTAAAGCAGGACAGAGTAGAAGATTTAATATTTTCTATTTTCAATACTACTGTATCGTTTGTCATCTTAGATAATAAGAAAATATATTCTTTTGAATAAACAAAACTACACTTGCATACAATAGGTTAAATATATTCACCCTCTTGTATCTCCTAGGCTTGAAAATTTTCTTTTAAAATTATACTCAACTACCAGAATATATTCACCCCTCCCCTCCCTCAACTAGTCATTGACAGAAAAAGAGTGAAATACATCCATCATTCTTCCCCAAGCCACTGTTGTACTTTTAAACATTTTGCATATATAATTGACTTTTAAACATTTTGCATATTTAATTGACTTTTAAACATTTTGCATATGGAATGCTAACTCAAGTAGTCCATAAGTCAAATAAAGATAGGATCTCCTGTAAATATTGAATTATGTAATACTATGGAATGCTGAAATTTAAAATTTAATATCTATATGTTGTTTCAATTTTTCTTAAAAAAATTAAATTTTATCCTAAAAAAGGATTTCTCCTTATTTTATAATTTTTCTTGAACTTGTTATTTCATCCTTAAATAGTTTTGAAAAAACAACAACATTATAAGTGTATAGCGGTATTCTCAATAATATATTACAGTACTTCATTTTGTTAAACGTTTCCTGACCAGCTGTGTCCAGCTACTGTATTTAGTAATGAAAATGAACTATCAAAACATTTTTCTGCTTTGGCAAATTCATGTTTTCTGAAAGTACTAAATTATGCGTTTATCTTATTCAGCATCCTGTGCATGCTTATACACCTTTCTTGTAAGTAGGTTCAATAACTTTTTTTAAAAAATAGGTTCTTTAAGTTCTCTTCTGTTAGAATGAGAATTGTCAAAGATATAGATATTCCTAGAATAGCTGAAGTACCGGTACTTAGTTTTGGAAACATTACAGTTGGCGATTTTGGTAATAATGTGCCTGCTATATGTTATATGGTATATAACATTGTTATTATTTCCATATGCCTTTGCAAGGTTCTTATTAAGAGCATTTTAATGTAATGGATTATTACATGGATTTAATATAATGGACATAATCCAAATCTGATATTTTAAAATTTCAATATATTTTATTGGTGAAATGATAAACTTTCCCTTGGATTTAATTAATTACCTTATTAATAAGCATTTCCCCTTTAGACTATTAAAAAATATCTGTGGAGGTTTATGGAACTTAATTGTATATTAATTGTTAGATTGAGGACATCATTCATCAATTTTTTTTCATCTCATTAGGGTTTTTGGGTGTTCTAAAAGCTTGTATAAAGTCTATAATCTTAAGTATAGGTCATCAGCTATAACTTTTAAAATTTTTCTTTCTGATTTGTACAAATAAGCAGCAGTAAATAATTTTGCATTTATTTTTCCAAAAGTTTCATAATCATATAGTATAAATCAATGAAGGATTAATACATATTTTGTAAATATGTATAGAACATAGACTGTTCAATTTGTTCAATTTCTACTGTATATGCTTTGACATATTTAAAAAAATTTTAATGTGCAATAGATACTTGTATGGATTCTTTTAAATTGAATAAGTCAGATCAAAAGGGTATTAAGCCAAATTTATGGCATATACTGGTAAAAAACAACAAAAAATACAGGAATCTCATATGCTATTCTCAATACATATTCTTTATTATACAGTCAATTTTAACACAATGGAAAGAATGCTATGTTATAAGTTCTAAATATCTCCAAGTAATATAAATAAAAATTATTAAACACTTCTAACGCGTGTATTTTGTCTGAATTCAGTTTCAAAACTTTTAAAGCATCTTTTTTGAAGTGTTACTTACGTATGTCCAACATCATGATTTTGTGCAGTATTAACTGACATCATTAAATAAAGATATATTGATGAAAACTGTTACACTAAATGAAAGACATGAGGAGTCCAATCCATATGTCTTTCAATGAGAAAAATCCATATTTTTAATCACAAAAATTTATAAAAATTATTTTCCACTTAAAATGGTGAAAAATGTTTTTTAAAATATTCTTTTTCCATGAAACATTATTAACAAATTAATAAATATCTTATTGAGTAATATACGGTTTCTACTATAGAAATAAAAAAGTAACATTTTAAAATATTCATTACATTTTTTTATCAATTATATAAGAAGGATCCAAAATATTACAATAATGGTTGTATCTTCAAGATAGATGGATGAAATTTTTTATTTTGTCTTCTTTTTTATACTATTTTGTGCTAGAAAATGAGAGGATTTAAATGAATAACAAAATTTTTTTCTAAGTCCCTCCCTTAAGTGCCATGTAAGTAAAATAACAGCTTCATTTAATTACGTTTCTCAAGGCATTTTTTATAAATTAACTATCCGCGTCTAGTTAAAATCAACACTCGTTATTAATCCCTTTGATCAAACATAATTATCTGCTCAAAAGCGTTCTTAATTCAGGTATTATATTATGGCCCAATTTAACACCTGAAATTCGCTCCTCTCCTATTTTATCTATATGTAAATCCAGACTGAGGAATTATTTATCCAATGTGATGGAATCTGAGACAACAGATTGAAATGAAACTGTCGTTAAATTCCCTGATGAGCTCCATTGAGCCTCCTCGGAACTCTGGGTTGGATGGTATGATTTGTAACAACCTGAAGCAATGTTTTCTTCGATGATTAGGTGACCAGTTTGTGAACAAAAATTGATGGTGACATACACTATATGATCACAAATATCCGGACACATGCACGTTTGCGCTCTAGCCACGATTTCATGGAAATCAATAGGGCGTTGCACATCCCTTTGCCCAAATCACAGCTTCCACCCTTCGTGGAAGACTTTCCACCAAATGTTGGTAGGTACTTTCCGGAATGTTCCTCCATTCCTCCCGAAGAGCGAGAACCAGTTCAGGTACAGGAGTTGGCCGTTGTGATCTGGCCCACAAGCGTCTTTCCAATTCATCCCACAGACTCTCTATAGGATTGAGGTCGGGACTTTGTGCCGGCTAACCTATTTCTTCGACCCCTGAGTCCGCAAACCACTGCTGTACACGCCTCGCTTTGTGGCACGGAGTATTGTCGTGTTGGTAGAGAAATGGCCCGTTACCGAAAAATTGCCACAACGTTGGAAGTGCACAGTTGTCCAAAACATTCAGATAACGGTCGGAGTTCATGATTCCTTGCACAGGAACGAGCTGGCCCAGTCCGTACCATGAAAATGAGCCCCACACCATGACTCCTCCTCCTCCGAACTTGACTTTTGGCTCTGTGCACTCAGGTAAGTAGCGTTCTCCAGGTATGCGCCAAACCCAAACTCGTCCATCGGATTGCCAGAGTGTGTAGCGAGATTCGTCTGTCCACATTACACGTTTCCATTGGTCCATTGTCCAGTTTCTGTGGGCTTTGCACCACTCCAGACGTCGCTTGGCATTGACCCTGCTGATGTGGGGCTTGTGGGCAGCAGCACGGCCATGGAATCCCATCGTGTGCAGTTCCCGACGAATTGTCATGGTACTGGCATCATTTGCAGAGGCGTTTCGAAACTCTGTGGCAATTTTTTCCGCCGAGGACTTCCGGTTGCTGCGGGTGACACGACGAAGCACTCGACGGTCTCTGTCCGTTAGTTTCTTGGGTCTACCGGTTCGTTGTTGAACTGTTGTTGATCCCCGGTCTTCCATTTCATAATGACATCGCCTAATGTTGACTTGAGTATCTGAAGAAGGCTGGAAATGTCACGCACGGACTTGCCGCATAGGTGACATCCAACGATGGTTCCACGTTGGAACTCACTGAGCTCTGCCGAACGACCTATTCTTGCCAATGTCCAAGCAGAGTTGTGTCTGAAGGTGTGGGAAGCTATTTCAAATGATGTGCAAGTCATTATCATGTGACATTGGGCCAATCAATGATCTGTGAGGGGTGTCCGGATATTTTTGATCATATAGTGTATGATGCAAAGAGCCCACGGTGCATATATAGAACCAGTCTATGTAATAAATTTCTTTTGTTCATCTTGTATATAATAAATCGAAATAATAGACCACTGCTCAGTTAAAATATCTTCGTGATTTTTTTCTTTTACCGATTCATATTCTTCTCGTAAAAATTCAACACCGTAGTGAGGAGAGGGGCCTAACTGGGCCTTGGCTCAGGGCCCTTGCATAAGCCTTGTCTCAGTACTGCCAACTCCCCCACATTAAGCAGTGGATGCCCGCATTCAGTACTTATTCCCCGCTATCCCGCTATCATAGATTTCCCCCCACAAAAATGATTTTCTGGGGTTTGGATTCTCATGCAGTACATTTGGCCCAGCCTGGTATAGCCCAAGCTTGGAGGAAAAAGAAGAGCATAATACTCATCTAAAACCTCCTTGGGCTGATTATGCAGGAAGCGTAGTATTGGTTTTGACTCTGTGCTGTATTTCATTCAAAAATTTCCACAGTTTTTGCAATTCAGCAACACTGATATTGATAAAATTTATGAAGAGTTCATTCAATATCAATTATTAAAAAGACAAAATATACAGATGGACCAAAACACCAGTTATAATGACACTGATAAATTCTGGTTACAAGTGTCGCAGATTAAATCTTATGTGTTTTCCCCAAAGTTTCCAATGCTATTTAAAATAATAACATAGGCTGTGTTAGTTGTCCCACATTCTAATGTTGGAGAAGAAAGTATTTCCAGTATATAAAAAATTAAGACGGACAACCATACAGCACTTTCTCTAGATGGTATATTATCATCTCTCATGATCATAAAAATGGCAGGTGTGGAACCTTATATTAAATAACCTGAGAAAGATATTATTGGAAGTGCTAAACATGCTACAAAAATGTATATTGACAAGCATAAATAAATGTAAGGTGAATATTAGAAATGTCAACAGTAGCATAAGGAAATAAAGTAACACATTTTCCACAGTATAATATTTACTGATAACGGATGCGCACCAAGTTATTGTCTTCAGAAATGTTCATCCGCTATGAGTAAATATTATATTTCGGAAATGTGTTACATAATTTTATTCCATATGTTACTATAATGCTTGCCCACAATTGATGACCCGCTTATGACTTTCCAAGTAAGAATTGCTAAATGAAGTAACATTATTAAAAACTAGAAAAATTATTAACTATATACAGGGTGTAAATGGATGACGTTTCTTAGATTTAAGGATATGCAGAGGATGATGTGGTGAACATTTTTTATTAATAAACCGATAGTCCAAAACGAAAAGCAACGGAGCCACAGCTTGTTTGATGTCCTGGTTTGTCAAGCATTGAACTAAGCACGTTTACGATGTCCCCTGTCATTGCTACTTGTAGGCTTTATGCAGACTGTCAGCGTCTTTTGTGTTTGTTTATTAATTGTTTTGAAACCTTGTAGCCTTATCACTGAGATTGTTGTACATATTTCCTGATGTTTAATTGTAATAACCTCGGTGAGGAAACCTAGCTGTTTCCTCACCATTTTTATCCCTTCCTTTTTAAAAAAAATTGGTATTCAACATTTGTAAATTGTTGTTGTTTATTGTAATTTATTGTTCCTTTCCCTTTATTGCTTTTTCAAAAGCTTTAAAAATTAAAATTAAAAAAAAAAACATAATGCGGCCAATTTACATGACTGGCAAACTTACCCGCCTTTACCCTCTTTCAGCACAAATTGCTGCACCTGACCAATCATACAACAGTCGCTGGATGGTTCCATTGGAAATTCATTCACGTGTTAGGTTTCACGCTCGAAATTCTAATGCAGTGACAACACAGTAATTCAGACAGCCATTCCATGGCTTGATGCAAAACAGAGCATCAAACATGTTGTGGCTCCATCGCATTTCGTTTGGGACTATGGGTTTATTATTAAAAAAATGTTCACCACATTCTCCTCTACATATCTTTAAATTTGTGAAACGTCGTCCATTTACATCCTGTATAGGTATATATGAGAAATAAAGGCATTCTTAAAGTGAAAATATGTGTGATATGTAAGTAATGACAACATCCAGCAATCCCCCGCTTTGAGGCAAAATCCCCATCATTTTTGCACTTGATCCACCTCATCAGCTAACAAAAAGGTTGGCAGCTCTGATAAGGGAAACTGACAGAGTTGTACAGAATACATTAAGGGGGCACAAAATAAAATTAGAGAGTACAATTTGCCCAGGGCCCAATTTACTAAGCTATGGCACTGAACTAAGTCATTGATTTGATATAATTCAACTGCGATGTCAGCCATATTTGTTTTGCTGGTACTGTTTAGGCATCGGTCTTGCTATTAAATAGCACTACCATTCACTACAACACTCGTTGCATCAGTCAAAGAAAGCGACAATTTTAAAAACACGCAGTAAGTTAATACTTTTGGCATGTTGTTAAAATCAACAATGACTGAATAAGAGACATCAGATTGCATCGAAACTGTTGTTAAATTCTCTGATAAGCTACGCTGAGTCTCATCGAAACTCAATGTTGGAGGGTATGATTTGCAACAATCCAAAGCGATGTTTTCTTAGTTGACTCAGATCACGTGATCCATTTGCCCAAAAAAAATGGTGGCGACATATGATGCGAAGAACCCACGGTGGAGAGATATAAAACCATTCTACATAATAAATTTTTTTGCCCACTTTTTAGGAAGTAAATCTAAATAATAGGCCATGCTCAATTAAAATGTCTTCATTATTACTTCTTTTACCATTTAAAATTCTCCTCGTAAAAAGTCAGAGTCATAGCGAGGAGGGGATCTACACGAGCTTAAGCCCAGGGCCCTTGCATAAGGGGGGCTCCAGAGCTGTACAGAATACATTAAGTGTGAGCACAAACTACAATTAGATAGTACAATCTTCCCGGGGACCAATTTACTAAGCTGTGGCACTGAACTAAGTCACAGGGCCGTCCCTTGGGGGGGGGGGGGGCTAAGGGGGCTGCATCCTTCCCCGAAATTGGCCTCCATGCCAACTAAATCTGTTACATGGAGAACCACCCCCACAATCTGGATTGGACCAACCCGCCTCTGCCTCCTCCCCAAAAAAATTGATATAATTCAACTGATAAGTCATTGAATTGATAATATTCAACTGAAATGTCAGCCCTTTTTGTTTTGCTGATGACTGTTTAGGCATCAGTCATGTTGTTAAATTTTACTACCGTTGACTACATCACTCGCTGCATCAGTCAAGGAAAGCGATAATTTTAACAACATGCGGATTACCTCTATCCAAATTTATTACCATAGATTTGAGCCCATTATCATTAGGAGGGATTCTTTATACATATGAGGCACTGAACAGACTGTTATAAACAAAAAAAAAATGCAACCGTAACTTTGTTTTCTATATTTACAATTGATAATTTAGGAACCAACTAGAGTAATACCAGGGCCATTGTGATCTTTTTTTTCTTTACCACGAAGAAAAAGAAAAGAATAAAAGGTAAAAAAGAAAAAAGAGATCACGATGGTCCCAGTAATACCCGGCTTCGTGCACGTTAGTTGAGTAGGGTAAATTTTCAATGACTAAATTTGACTTTTTTGCCAGCTTTGACTAGCTGTATAGGGTTTAATTCACGCATGACTTCAAGATTATTCCCTATGATAAAATCTGTTGCTTAATAAAATATCATATTATTTGTAATTTTAATACTGTTCAGTATAAGAGTGGATTGTTGATTGTTATTGTTGGATTGTCATATTGTTGTAGGCAGTATTATTGTTGAATTTATAAATTTAAATATATACTATTGCATGAAAAGGGGGGCTGTTCACTTATAAAACCTTTGCAACCTGCGGAAATCCCTGGTAGGTTGTGAAAAACCTTTCCCGAACTACATGAAAGGTTTGACAAAAATTGGTATTCGTGAATACACAAACACACACACACACACACACACACACACACACACACACACACACACATAAACACATACACACAAACACACACACATGTATACACACGCATGCTGCCACACGTATTGATTTTTGTTAATATAGAAAGAATATGATTCCCACAAACACATTTTAAAAAAAATGTAAACTTTTGTTTAAGTCCTTTCACTCATGTTGAAGATAATTTATTTTTCCTTATAGCTATGAGACGCACTTTATTAAGAAAGAAAAAGAAAGAAAGGAAGAAAAAAAGAAAATGGAATGGAATTGAAATTGTACAGTCAGCTACAAAAGTATCTAGCCACCTTGCAAGGTTATTTCTATGCAAGGTGGCTAAGCACTTTTGTTGCCAACTGTACATAAAATACCTTTAAACAGATATCCAAGCAAGAAAAGGGACCGTAAGAGACATGAAAGAAAAATTATAAATGATATAAATGACAAATGCAAGGGTTTGGTATTACCCAACCAATATATGTTAAGTTTGCGATTAGCTTGTCTATTGCGAAGGTGGAATGCACAGGAGACAGTCTTGGATGGGTTTGCACGTAATCCATTGTCAGGGTAATATTGAACCAGGTCTGCAAGTGCTCCAGATAAAATACTTTCCGTGGCCTCAAAGCAGTCACTTTGTACCGCCACTGCAAGGTCATCAGTATAGAGAAAACTTCTGGTCAATAGTACGATGGGCTGATCGTTCGTATAAATATTAAAGAGCGTCGGTGCTAAAACACTTCCTTGAGGTAGTCCATTCTTATGACGTCGCCATCTGCTTTGTTGTGAGCATACATCAGTTTAAAAACGTCGGTTTTTTAGGAGATATCATAGGATTCGGATAAAGTCGTAGTCTTTTGTTAGGTCATAGACTTTTTAGAGCTAATAGCGGGTAACTACGGTGTCATAGGCCGTCGTCAGATCTCAGTGATCTTTTTGGTTTCGAAACCATTCTCGATGTGCTGAGTTAAATTAAGCACCTGTGCCGTGTACGACTTGCCGGGCCTAAATCCAGCCTGTTCCATAATAAGTCGGTGGTCAATTCCCGTTCTTAACCTATTCTATATGACACGCTCGTATGTCTTGTATAAGGTGCAAAGTAACGAGATAGGGCATAAATTTTTGACTTCTGATGGTGTTTTTCCCGGGTTAGGAATAGAGATTATACGAGCTTTCCTCCACGTTTTTGGGACGTTGCCACACTCTGCACAGTGGTTGAAGAATTCATGGACTCAAGATTTAGCCTTGGGTCTTAGGTTGATAAGTTGTTCGTTGAAAATATTATCTGTACCAGGGGCCTTGTTGGTTTTCAAACAACTGAGTGCCTACTCGATTTCGCTTAAGGTGAAAGCCGAGCTAAAACAGTTTGATTCAGAATCTGGCTCACAGTTAATTCGAAGTTTCTGTACCTTTCCCTGTCGCTTTGCAGTGAGCAGCAGGTGGTGTGCAAATTCGTTTGCTGTGACAGAAGTTACGGGATCTCGTGTGGTCGGGTCTTTGCCAAGGCGTCGGATGGTTTGCTATGCTTCATGTCAGTCGACTCAATGGTCTTACTCCACTTTTCCCGTCTGTTGGTGGCCATTAGCGACATCAGCTGGTCCCCTGTTTCAATAGTTCGCAGGTGAAAGGGGCATTGTTATATCGATTGGTATATTTTTATACAGTTCTATTGCGTCCCCAGTTAGGCCTGGTATATAAGATGTCCTACATTCGTGAGGAATATTCCTTCTAGACGCCAGTTTTACTGCTTTAGAGAAGTTATCGCAAATTTCAAGAGTAGGCGCGAGGTTTTCTACTCGACAATCCAGATCGGCTGCTTAGGCATCCCATTTTGCCTTCTTAAAATTATATCTTCGTAGGAAAGGCATAGTTCGAGGGCACTCAATAGCTTCCACAGGCACAGCAATCGGACGGTGCTGCGAGTGTGGAATGGCGTCAAGCACTTCTTTGACGCTTTGGCTGGCGATGTTCTCGCTTACAAATATAAGGTCAGGATTATATCCGCTATGCCATCGACCGCTGTTAAAAGATTTAGGAAGCTTAGCATCATGGATAAGTGAGAGTGATTCGGCTTCTGCCCAGCTTTCTACATATTTACCAATCTCGTCAGTTAAGCTGTATCCCCAGGTAGTGCTGTGGCTGTTGAAATCTCCTGCAGGTCAAAAAGTTCTCTAGGTGGTTTATACACAGAGGACACGCATACTGTTTCCACTAAAATAGAGATGATTTCCACGTTGCATTGTTTCAGTTCCTGCAGGACGGTGATGTTGGTAAGATCTTGTCGCACGAACATAGCACTCCCATGCTTCGGATCAGGTACACTATATGATCACAAATATCCAGACACATGCACATTTGCGCTCTAGCCACGATTTCATGGAAATCAATAGGGCGTTGCACATCCCTTTGCCCGAATCACAGCTTCCACCCTTCCAAATGTTGGTAGGTACTTTCCGGAATGTTCCTCCATTCCTCCCGAAGAGCGAGAATCAGTTCAGGTACAGAAGTTGGCCGATGTGATCTGGCCCGCAAGCGTCTTTCCAATTCATCCCACAGACTCTCTATAGGATTGAGGTCGGGACTTTGTGCCGGCTAACCTATTTCTTCGACCCCTGAGTCCGCAAACCACTGCTGTACACGCCTCGCTTTGTGGCACGGAGTATTGTCGTGTTGGTAGAGAAATGGCCCGTTACCGAAAAATTGCCACAACGTTGGAAGTGCACAGTTGTCCAAAACATTCAGATAACGGTCGGAGTTCATGATTCCTTGCACAGGAACGAGCTGGCCCAGTCCGTACCATGAAAATGAGCCCCACACTATCACTCCTCCTCCTCCGAACTTGACTGTGGGCTCTGTGCACTCAGGTAAGAAGCGTTCTCCAGGTATGCGCCAAACCCAAACTCGTCCATCGGATTGCCAGAGTGTGTAGCGAGATTCGTCTGTCCACATTACACGTTTCCATTGGTCCATTGTCCAGTTTCTGTGGGCTTTGCACCACTCCAGACGTCGCTTGGCGTTGACCCTGCTGATGTGGGGCTTGTGGGCAGCAGCACGGCCATGGAATCCCATCGTGTGCAGTTCCCGACGAATTGTCGTGGTACTGGCATCATTTGTCAGAGGCGTTTTGAAACTCTGTGGCAATTTTTTCCGCCGAGGACTTCCGGTTGCTGCGGGTGACACGACGAAGCACTCGACGGTCTCTGTCCGTTAGTTTCTTGGGTCTACCGGTTCGTTGTTGAACTGTTGTTGATCCCCGGGTCTTCCATTTCATAATGACATCGCCTACTGTTGACTTGGGTATCTGAAGAAGGCTGGAAATGTCGCGCACGGACTTGCCACATAGGTGACATCCAACGATGGTTCCACGTTGGAACTCACTGAGCTCTGCAGAACGACCCATTCTTGCCAATGTCCAAGCAGAGTTGTGTCTGAAGGTGTGGGAAGCTATTTAAATGATCTGCAAGTCATTATCATGTGGCATTGGGCCAATCGATGATCTGTGAGGGGTGTCTGGATATTTTTGATCATATAGTGTATCTCAGCAACCAATTTCATTCCGGAGATAAAAGGCCTGAGGTTTTCAGTATTTCTGTGAGTTTCCTGTAGGCATAAAACTTGGCATTTTTTGATTTGCATATATCAGAGAGGATATCCTGTTTCCGGCCACTAAGGCTTTCGACATTGAAGGAGATAACTAGTAGTGGAGAATTGGTATGATCCATAAACTACTGTGGTGTACACAATGTATTATCGCATTAGCATATTGCAATGGGTAGCAACATTTGCAGGCTTCTATCCTCCCAGGGATCGCGACGCGGACGTTCGCAAAACTTAACTGCCTTAACAGGCTTGGCTCTGTCTCGGCCTTCGCTACTCATGGCTCCCAGCTGCATTTCCTCTACAGGATCGGCATATGCTGGTACTGGCGTATCTTGTGCTCTAAACCAACGCTCGAAGAAAGCTATTCCTTGCTCCACTCTCATAATATCACTTAATCTTAGCTTTGTGGATAGATGGCTGGCAGTCCTTGAGTCAGGAGGTGTAGCTTTTCTGACTCCGAAGTGGCTAAGCTGCCTGCTAGCTTGCAGAACTTCGTGACGTATTCTATGACATTGCTCCCTTTAAGCCTTAGCTTTTGTAACTCCTGTCTTACAGTTTTCTGCGTAAGGCCTCTTGCGAATGTATTTACGAAATTCACTTTGAATTGTTCCCATGGAACGCTTCGACTTTGAGTGTATGTAAACACCAAATCTGCTGCTGCTCCTCGAAAATATGACCGGATAAACTTGGTACAATCTGCGTCTACTAAGCCTTTACTCTCGGCCGTTGCAATGAACTGGTGTAAAAACAATGTAGGATCCTCGGAAGGCAGTCCCGAGAAAGTAGGAAATTGGATGCTATCGACAGCTCGCTGCATAGGAGATTTGACCTATGGCCTAGGTTAGCATCATAGTCCATTGATGATCTTCTTTCTTCTTCACCCATCTTGATAATCCACGCAGTAACCTTTTAAAGCACTGAATCACTGTCATAAGCGTACGACCCTACAATGTAAGACGTAGATAAACACTAACACACACTTCCACGTGAAATAGATAACACTGTTATAATTCACCATCAAATTTCGTAGCACCACTTGTAACACGTTGGAAAGCACCAGCACAGTTATACACAACACTTACTGCTAAAGATAATGCAAGAAACTAAAATGATGATCAATCTACTGTCCTTAAAAATTAGTGATTATAAATTATAAAGTGAAGTTTTACTTCACAGAAAAATCGATATGACGTTCTCTTTTTTTTTATATATGTCTTGAGCCCTCCTTTCTGAGGCCGACTGTCGATAAGTGAAAGAGTACAATGTGCTCTTGAACAATGCACATTCCACAACAATAAACGCACTCTTGAACAATGTAAGTCTCTGTTACTAAAAGCATACTCTTAAACTGTACACCACTCTGCTACCATAAGCGTACGACCCTACAATGTAAGTTTCACGGTCAGGAAACTGGCACAGTGGAATTTTTGTAACAGTATGTATGTATGTATTTGTTTGTTTGACACGTATTTCTCAGAAACTAGAAATCGAATTGCTATAATTCTTTTTTATTGGATTAAGCATCTTTCAACTTAGGGAGAAATCTAGGTGTCATCAAAATTGGTTCAGTAGTTTTCAAGATATGGACTGATATTGCTAGGCGATAGTGAATGTTTCAATAAAGTCGGTTTTTTTATATTCTGTTTAATCTTGTCCTTTTTATTCTTCCCTTCTGCAAATACAGAGTTAAATTTATTGTAAATTCTATTTCGCTTTTCTTTAAGTGTACGTGAAATATCATTAACTTGCTTCCCATTTTTGTTGTTTTTCTTACTAACTCCATTAGTATCATTCCCTCTTTTTTGTCTTTAGCTAAGTTGCTACTTCCATAGCTTTTTTGAATCATCTTATGTTGAATTTTCAATACTTCCTGTCTATTTATTCTCCAACATTCTCTAACTCGTTTACTCTTTGTTGCAACTGACCAACTGTTTCTATTAACTTATTCATAGCATCTTTTTGCTCGTTTATTTTATCCAACAAATTTTCTAATTCCTTAACTTTAATTCTTAAAACACCGTTTACTCGGTCATTTTCTTTCTGCAACTCCTTTCTTTCAAATTGGCAGCCCTGTCCTTCTACTTTTAGCTTTTCGTCATTTCCCTCTTTAACCATCTGATGATGATCGACGTTTTTACAATCTTCTATTATCCGTAGAGTATCTCTTATCTGCATACGTGGGTTCTATTTAATTTTCCGACTTGCTCAGACATTTTTTTCATCTCTTAATATAACCCCTGGCAAAAAGTATTGCATATCATGGGACGTTTGAACAATTTCGACAGTCACAAATTTTTATGCAACACCGAGACATTGGATAAACGTTTATTTATCTCTTCAGACACTACATCTGTGTAAATATTTCGCCCAAAATGTTGAAAATTTAGAGAGAGAAAAATCTTTAGTGAAACCCCACCCTGGAAAAAAGTTTTGCATTCACCTCTGACCTAGAAATAAATATTGCGTAAAGATTCCAAACACCCCTATAGAATAGAATATAGCCTTCTACAGTAAGCATATGCAACAGACGAGTTCATTCTTTAGACATAGGTAATTATCATACACCAAAACTCGTAACTACTCGTTCAAATTAGCATCAAAATGGCGCCAATAAAAGAGTATAGTGATGGAGGGAGAGAGGGGTTATACTGAAACTCCTGAAAAAAGACAAAACTGAACAAAATATATAGCTCTAATTGTTGGATGTCATCAATCAACAGTCAGCCATGTAAAAAAGAATTGATATGCGAGGAAATACCAAAAATTGTCTAAGGATCGGCTGTCCCCGCAAAACCATCAGGTTGCACTATCGAGCATTGCGCAGATTTTGTATACAAATGAGAAGATCATCTTCAAAAGAACTCAACAAGAATGGGGGAAGTATCATGTGAAGTATGTGTCAATGGTGGAAGTGTGTGCTAAGACTGAGAAATAGATTGGCAGAGATGGGCTATAGACGTTGCAAAGCAATGACAAAACCAGTTATGACCAAATCTAACAAATGAAGACACGTTTATTATGGGCTAAACAACATAAACAGTGGAGAGAGTCGAATCTCAGTCGGTTGTGGTGATGACGCTGGTGAGTTTGTGTGGAGACGCATGGAAAATTTCAAAGTGACAAAGGTTCCTGCAAATCTGATGATCTGGAGCTGTCTATCGGCCAAAGCCACTGGACGCCTATGTGTTATCAAAAGGATAATGAATGCTAATGCGTACCATGATGTTTTAGAGGCTTTTTCAATTCCCACTTTGGAGGATCACTTTGGTGATGGCGATTGCATCTTCCAAGATAACAACGATTCTGGCCACAGACCCAAGTCTATCAAAGATTTCCTAAAACAAAGCAACATTACTACTCTACCCTGGCCCCCCAAGAGTACGGACTTGAACCCAATTGAGAATGCACGGGGAAAACTAAAAGAACTGGTTACAAAAACAGCCGAAATGTAAAGATAACTTAGCTAACGCTATAGTTACAAGGTGGGCCGAGATTGGGATTGATTATTGTCTTAACCTGGTGGACTCAATGCCCAAACGAATAAAAGCTGAGATGAAGGCCTCGGGTGGACCAACAGAATTTTAAGTTCCGTTTTCTTAAAGATATGCAATACTTATTTCCATGTGAAAGCTGTATGCATTACTTATTTCTCACTTAGTGTTCGGTCATAATTTTTTTCCCATTATTATTTTTGAATATTTTTATCTCAAAATTTGTACACTTGTAGTGCTTGAAAGTATAACTAAACTATTGTTTTTTTAAGTTGATCCGATGTCCCTGTGCTGCATAAAAATATTTTGAATGTCGAAGTTGAAACGTCCCATGATATGCAATACTTTTTGCCAGGGGTTGTACGAGACTTTCACTTGCTCTCTATTTAGTCTGATCCAATCTTTCTAACATTCTTATTCCTTTAATTTCTAGGCTGCTCAATTTTATCTTTCCTTAACTAATCAAATTAATGCCCTCTTATTTACAAGATGCTACTGCTTTATACGAAAAGCTGCCTTCCGTGACTACTGCCGAACACTTGCTTAGAGCCTTCTTTTGGATTTCCTCCGCTACTTCTTTTAAACATTCATAAAGCGTCTCTTCATCCATTTTTTCCCATTCGGCTGCTACGGATAAGGCTTTTACGAGCTCTTGATTGTCTTTTAACCCACTGATCTCAATCACTTCTTTGTAATGAGGGTGATTCCATAGCAAGTGGACCAATGGCTCTCACCTTACCTTCTCCAATTTCCTTGAAATTTTACACACTTATTCCTACAGGGCAGGTATAAAAATATACCAAGCAAGAACATTCTATTTAGCTTGGTTGATGTGCTATAGTCTTCCAAAAAATGGATCAAACAACAGCGGCCGACAAAATGTGATTGAGTGACTAGTTTGGAGTTGAGGCTATGTTTTAATTATTAATGCTGTAAATAAAACTCTTTGAAGCCATATACAGTTGTTTGGTACAAATCCAAAAATTGAAGTCTTGAGGCTTCTACTAAAATATTGAGTGCCCAACTGTAGCCCAAATTTGACAAAAAAACTCATTGTTATTTGTCGCATCAAATTTATGCCCAACTTACAATGCACACAGCTTCCATAGAAATGAACTAAATTTTGATGCTATTTTGAGATTTAACTGACACTACTGTTGCTATAAAGCTTGCAAAGTTTCAAGCTCTATAAGCTTACACTTTTTGAGATCTGGCCGCATAAAATTGGATGAAAAAATAAGCTCCCAGAAAACAGGGTATGTTTGGGAGAAAATATTTCAAATGTCATTACCTCAAATTCCAAAATTTTTTATACTGTGTGAAAGAGCAGATTTTTCTCTATCAGAATCATATTTGATCAGTCTGGAATGTTTAAAAGTAAAGGAATAAAAATTACTTGAAAAGTTGGGAAAATGCATTTATACCACGTAGATGATCATATTGTTTTTGTGTTTTTCTATGATGGTTAAGTTTATAAATGTTTGCTGACTCATAACTAAAGAATTCTTTCAGAACCTATATCTATATAACTGATAATTTTTTAAATTTATTTCTTTATCAAAGGTTACCAATTCTTAATATGTCATATCCAATGTTTACAATACTCTTGTAGTCATCTTGATAAGGTCGTAAAGTTTGTTTGTGTCTTCTCTTAAAGTTGAACCAACAATTTTATTCTTGAAACAAAAGCTGACAAACAAAGCAAAAATGTTTAAAAAATCAACATTCAAACAATCTTCATTTCCTTCAAATAGAGGCCAAACTTTCTGAGGTGCCATTTAAATTAACTGAGAAAGGATTGAATCATTTGCGAAACCTTCTCCAAGACTGCCTCTGGATAGCAGTAAAATATACTGTGCATTGACGTTGGGCTAGGTGGAAGTAAAATGGAAATAATGTGCTGGCAAGGAATCCAACGCTTGTCCTTCCTCACTGGCCAACGAAATAAACGTGCTGGTGCTTCAGGATGCATGAAATCTATGAGAACATCATTTTCTTCAGTGCTGACTTCAATTATTCTATCAACCCACCATTTTTGGTCATACATGCAAGCTAAATATTGGCCAGGTTGTAGTGTAGAAACTTGAATAGCAGAACATTTGCGGGCATAGCAAATAACTAAAATTTGTCATTTTTCAAATAATTTTTACTCTTTAAATTTAAACATCCCAGGCTGATCAAATATGGTTCTGATAGAGAAAGATCCGCTCTTTCCCACAGTATAAAAATTCTGACATTTGAGGGTATGAAATTTGAAATATTTTCTCCCAAACATAGCCTTTTTTCTGGAAGCTTATTTTTTCATCCAACTTTATGCGGCCAGATCTCAAAATGTGTAAGCTTATAGAGCTTCAAACTTTGTAGACTTTATGGAGTCAATAATTACAGTTATATCTCAAAATAGCATCTATATTAGTTCATTTCCATGGAAGCTGTGTGTATTGAAAGTTAGGCATAAATTTGACGCGACAAATAACAATGGGTTTTTTTGTCAACTTTGGGCTACAGTAGGGCACTCAATATTTTAGTACACGCCTCAAAACTTCAATTTTTGGATTTGCACCAAAAAACTGTATATGGCTTAAAAGAATTTTATTTACAGCATTAATAGTTAAAACATAGCCTCAACTCAAAACTAGTCACTCAATCACGTTTTGTCGGCCACTGTTCTTTGAGCCATTTTTTGGAGGGCTTTAGCACACCAACCAAGCTAAATAGAATGTTCATGCTTGGCATATTTTTATATCTACCCTGTAGGAATAAGTGTAAAATTTCAAGAAAATTGGGGTAGATAAACTGCGACCATTTTCTTATTGTGTTCCACTTGACATGGAATCACCCATGAGCTACCATTTCACTCCCATGACACTCTTCTTTCATTTTAAGTCTGTCTTCTAAATCGATATAATTATCTTTCCGTTTCGTCTCTTAATAATAGGTTAATTGATATCAACTGATATTACTTGTTTCTCTAATGGGTTATTGGGCATTTTCTTTTGTTTAGGAATTAGAGCCTCATGTGTCCCGCTATAACTAAGCTGATCTAACGATTCTACTCCTCTAAATTTGCTACTATTCTTTTGAACATCTAGTTTTTGCCTCTGTCCGTGGTTAAACGTGATCGATATAATGTCCTTATCAATTAAACCGTATGTAGACGGCCAAACTATCTCCTTAGGGTTGACTACGTTGACTACTATTTTCAGTAGTACCACTTTACTTCATGCGCATTTAAACACTTCTTATTAACCCTCCAGTCTCTGGGACCGACCCATAAAACTTTTGGTACTATAGCTCAAACGCATGTAAATAAATGGTTGATTTCTTGTGTACATTCTCTTTTCAGATAGTCCTCTGATATATGCTTAACCAAAACTTTTTATGTAAACGTGCTCGTGAAATATTCCTACCTTAGGTCCTCTAGACCGACCTTAGTAATGGTGTAATTATTTTCAATTGATATTTTTATTTTTTTATTAATTATTATTTAATTGTGATTAAAAATTAATTCAAAAAACTGAACACACACAAAAAAGATATAGATAATGTATTTGCTTAGAAAATATGAAGCCAATAGGTAAAATACTTTTGATGAACTTTAACAATCCTAATTTTGTGCCTCTCATTATTTTCATGAACAAATTCTGTTAAAAATAAATTTGTTTTGTGTTTTTTTTTCTAATTTTTGTAGAAGATAGTTTCTTGAAATTATAATAATGAAAATTCTTATAATTATGTCACGTGGATTGCGTCGGCAGGGATCGTCATTTAGAGGAGAGGAATGACGTGAGGAGAGAAGAGAACGTTAGCAGATCGTGATGTCATCCCGAAGGAATCACTTGAGACAAGAGAAGAAGAAGTAAAAAAAGTAATATGGCGGCAACGGAGATGGAAGCAAAATAGGTCACTGGAGAGATTGGAGGCCTTACCGCGAACCAGTTACGACTCTCGACAAACAAAACGATGTCGTATGAAGGGAGAGAGAACGCCAGTGGACCCAGCAATGGCGAGCGAGCAGGCTGGAGATACGACACGTTCAAGGACGATATTTTAAGAGTGGCCGGCGAGAGAGGAGATCCGAGAATGGCAACGGCAAATAGGAGTGCGACGGAGAACGGCGCAAATTGACAGGAGCCCGGACTTGGAAAGCAAACTCGCTAAAGCGATAGAGAATATCGTCAGCTATTTCGAATCTCCAGGGAATTCGGCGGAAAGTAGAGAGAGTGAAGAAAACTAGCCTCGCAGTCACCCAGCACCTATTGCAGAGAATGGAAGGCGCCCAATGATAAGTAACGACGGGGAAAGAGTTATGCCAGGACATTTAATAAACGGTAGGCCTGTTTCTAGTATAAGTTTAGCCATCACTCTTCAAGTGCACGAACTATCAAATTTGACGATGTTTCGAATGCGAGTTATCGCTTCGGTGATGAACGAATTTCGTTCAATATTCGGTCCGGACGCTGACGAACTTATGGAAAATGGTGAAGCTCTCGAAGTGTTTCTGTTCGCATTTGTAACCTAAATGACGTGCGGAACAGGGGGAATCATTCCGGGGCATTCGTCCATTTTTCCCGTGTTAACTTTATTGTCGTTCCTAATCATTTCCTGGAAATCAGACAGCGGGGCCGCTTTGCTTTCCTGTCTAACACGACGTTAACCAGCGGAACACTATCGAGCCTTTTGGATTATAGACGAATTATGACAATGGCATTTCTAATCCTGGCTGAGCATAATACCGAAATAGATGCAACGGATTTAGCGTATTGAATTTAATTTGCTGAAAGGAGTTTTAACTGTGAATTATTTTTTTAGGAAAAAGGTCACCGCAACCTCTCCTAGTGAAAACAACGGTTCTCGACTATTGCAACTGCGAGGTTATCGCGGGAGTTGGTAACCTACAGCTCAGAGAGAGAGAGCCAACGATATATAAACGTCTAAGTGCTTCAGAATATGTGTGTGAATTATTTGTGAAAGTAGGCTTGATCGCATTTGCATGTTTACATAGCTATTCCCTATAGAATATCAATATCAATATCAATATCAATATCAATTTTAGTGTGTGATTTGTTATTTTCTTGCCTGTGCTAGTGAGTTGATAAGATTCAGGCATGACCTCGGTTATTCTAGTGTGTGTGAAGTGTTCAGTATTTGGCATATCTGAAGGCGATTTATATGTGCTTACTAAGGTGTGTTTATTGACGACTGAGGGCGCTCACCAGTTGTGTTATTTTCTTGTGTGCTAATATAATACAGCTTCGTCAAGCCCTAAGTACCTTGTTGATCTTCTTTCACGGTTGTGCGTCTTACGACAGGTATCTGCTTCAATTTAAACCACATGCCTACGTCTTCGTAGTCTTATTCATCTATTTGGTTTTCGTTCTACTTGCAAGGGGATTGCCTTCGATTTCCTTGGGGTGGTCCTCTTGGGTAGCATAGCTTTCTAAACCTTCGGCGAGAATTCTTGATCTTCCACGGGCTTCAATTTCGTCGAAGACATCAACTTCTACACGTCATAGGAATTCTACACCCTATCTATGTAATTCAAGTTTTCTGTCCCCGGATGAACTATCCTTTATCTACGTAAACCACGAAGTGTGGTATTTGTAAACCCGACTTAGACTCCCAAATTACGTACTTTGTTTTAATTTTCCACTGCCAATGCTTCAAGAACATTAAAAGCTTTATTTGTTTAAATTTAATATTATCTAAATTCATTGATAATATTCTTGGTTTCCGAAATAAAAAGTATTATTTCCTGAACTGTGTCGTTTTCTGTCTCTGGTCTTAAAACTCTGCTAATCCTCCTGACAAATTATCCATTTTTTTGTTAATTTTTAATTTGTTTCATTATTATATGCATTTGTAACTTTAATACAATATGACCTTTGAAACAAAGTGATTTTATTTGTTCTGTTGCTACAAATTACGCTTATAGACTGAAATATGTCGTTTCTTATGTTATTTTATTACCTAAGTACTAATATTTAACAAATTTGTAATGTAGTTTCTATATTTGTATATAATGTAGAATTTCTAAATATTCCTCGAATTTGGTTCCTTCTTCTAATGTTTCACAGCGAGTTGTGCAAAAAATATTGATATTAATATCTACAAAAATATAAATAAGTGTAACAATATACACGACGTAAATATGTCGGTCTAAGAGACTCATTTTTAGTAATAATGTTTGTAAAATTCGTGTTAGTTCTAGAAGGTTAATTAATCTATTGTTTATTTCTCTGCCAAAGCATTCCAAGGACGATTTAAATTGATATTTATACTTTAACGATAAATGCTCTTTCTCAGACTTCACTTGTACCTTGGCTGCTACTTCTTCTAAACGATCGCACAAGTCTTTTTTGTTCATCATCTCTATGGCGTTCGCTACAGACATGTCTATTAATTGTTTGTAATTTTCTTTCGACCCATTTTCATTGAAGAATTCTTTGTAACGAATTATTAGTTTAGCACTCTCCTTTGACCGTGCCTCTTCTTAACTATCCAACCTTGTGCATTCTAACTTTACCATGACTTTCCCTTCATGCAATAATCTTTTATTTTCAACTACCAAATATGTATCTTCAACCGATT
The DNA here is from genome assembly GCA_023313115.1 of Rhysida immarginata. Classification (NCBI taxonomy): domain Eukaryota; kingdom Metazoa; phylum Arthropoda; class Chilopoda; order Scolopendromorpha; family Scolopendridae; genus Rhysida; species Rhysida immarginata. The sequence goes on along the minus strand of JAHWFO010113848.1, from coordinate 103,666 downwards.
AAACTATAGCGTTTTCCTTAATTACTATTAAATTCTATTCAGGCATCTGCTCTTCCTCAATTCCCCTTTGATTTGAACAATGTAAACTCCTTTTGGTGCTTAAATCCGCCGATTTAACAGTCTCTGCCACGTGAGGATTGATGAGCCCTTGTCACGTGCTTAGCAAATGAGTATTGCGCAGTGGAATGAAGTCACGCAGACAGATGGAGTAAAGATATAAGTATTCAGGTATATTAAATGAAAATAAGATAAAAGAGATTCTATTTTAATAGATCCAACTTGGATCCTTATCTGAATATAAGATCCATTGACATAAACCAATGACGATATTTAGACTAAGCTTATGACTACAGACAATAAATGCATTCAATAATAAATCACAATAAATGTGTAGCCAGATATCTTAATATTACAACACAGATAATACTAAATTTATTAGTCAATCGTCAATCATCACTCATGATACCTTACCATACCAATATACAAATGGACATAAAACAGATAGCATGAATAATTGGAAATCACAAAAATCCGCTCCACTAAAGCAACACCAACAGCTAAATATAAAGCTGCCCGCTATTAGCTTATATTACTGTAATATAAATATAAGTGAATCATACACAGAATATGGGTTTCCAAATTTCATTGTCTCTCTTCTTTAAAAGGAGAACTTAGAAGTTCGAATTGTCTATACACACGCAACATTGTTCAGCTTAATAAGAAAGTCTTATGAATGCCAAATAGATCCTGGCACACAAAATTATTATACGCTACAATAACAAAAAGTTCAGTCCTGTGTAACTTGCCAAATATCAAAAACACTGTCCCTTAAGTTTATAAGAGAGTCTAAAAATTCCATACATTTAGGAACATACAATATTGCGTATCGTAAATATAACAGTCTTAAACGTTCAGAATAACTCCAGAACACACAAAAGTTGCTTAATGTCCAGTACGGTTAGAGTCACAAAAGGTGCATTCATCGGTAACAACCATACCAACAAAGTATAAAGCAAACGTCACAAATTGAGCTAAATACATCTTAATTGATTAACCCCAGTTCCTACTCATACACCAGCACAAAATTTAAATGGGTCGACTTATAAAACCTCTGCTGAACACTGATATAGAATAAACACATAAGGACTACATTAACTAGCACAAATTTCTTATATCACAAAAACGGGTGGACCGTCGTTTCCACTACACTTTTAATGCCTTATTAGCTATCGTCGCACAGGTTATTCAAAACCCTAATAATCATCCGCACTCCTTAGTGCTAAGAATGCCGGGGCACACACCAAAGATTCACACATTATGAGAAACGCTATTACTTAACAATGTGAATCCCAGATGACAGTCAAGATAGGCTTCAATGCCGAAAGGCCACATCTCTTGTACTCTTGATGGACCTGTAGCTAGCTGTATCCTAGCTCTGGGAAACAACGTTTCACCAAGCATAAATTAAGGCCTACATGAAATTGGGCGCTAACCAATAACAATGCCCTGCATTCAAAGGTGCAGGCTGATAGATGAGGCGCATTCACAGAACTCGCTGGCCTTGGTTCGCTCTCGCTCAAGCTGACATCTTGCCACGCTGGCAACTTCGTAATGGAGGGGGCTCGCATTTTCGATGCCGCTATCACCTCGCTGTCTGCCGTCGAATGCTGGGAAGCTGAGCATACCGGAATCTTTTCTCCATTGCCTTCCCTCCTTTTCCGTATGCCCAGAAGCGTTCTGCTCGGCTCGGCCGCCTTCTCTGTTTCCCCAGCGCCTTTTCTCCATCCAGCTCCGCTCGCTCCATTAGTATGAATGCCCTGCCTGATGTCTTTTCCTTAGTCTCGACGAATTTTCCGCGGTTCTCGCTGAATGGCTCTTCGTGCATGCTTCCGATGTTGACGTCCTCGGTTTTTTCGTCCACCTTCCGGTTTTGTTTGCCTGAAGATAAGAGTTAGGTATCGTTGGATGTCGTCACCGGAATTCGTGATGTCACTCGAATTCCGTGACACGCTCGCCACCTCCAACTGCAGAACTTCCTGCATGTTGCTGATGCAGCGTGGTCGTTTTTGTAAGTGGGGGTTCGTTGTCGAAGCTACATTGCCTCTAAGCTTGGTTTCGAAGCCTCCTTGCACATTGATGTTATTAAGTTCGACGACCTCTCTTCAGTGTCTCCAGCTGCTTGTTTTGGGGATGAAACGCGTATTTCAAGTTCTTAGAATGTCGAGCTTTCTTTTTATTACTTTCATTTTTCCATGAACGAACCTTGACTTGGTTATTATTTTTCGGCACATTTTTTGTCGTTTTGACAGTGATTATCTCTCCTATGCCTCCTTCGTCGATTTCTGTTACTGGGAAGAAGAAGCTTATCATACAGTCAGTAATTGTTACGTAACTTGGCTAAACTTCATTGAGACGAATTCGTTTTTTGATGTCTCATTTTTCTTCGTCTAAATTTCTCCCATGTCTTTTGACCTGAGAAGAACCCTTTTATTAATTCCACTATTCTGGATAGGGTCTCCTCCATACAGCCCATAGTTCCCAATAGAGCTTTCTGTAGGTTCTAAGAACTCTTGTTTGGGTTTACTCCCGGCCATTTTCCGTTTATGCTAGGAAAAGGTCGCTTCCTGTTACCCAGCGTTTCTCAAGCAGTTCCATCTTCCTTTTTGTAACGTCTTCTCTTACTGTCGACGCTTCCTTGTTCATCTGCTTCCCTTTAATAACAGTCCAAATCGACGTTTCCACACCCAAAAATTCTCCTTTGGGGCGTATTGTGTCGTATATATAAGATTATCCCTTGGAGAGAGACTAACCCTTGGCATAAAGCCTTTTCGATATTCCGCAAAGCTAACGTAACATGTTCATTTTTTCTATCGTTCTACTACTATTTTCCTGTAGCAGATTAGGAGAGTTGTCTTCTAACCGTTGTTGAGTTATTTCAGTTGTACATGCCATAAAGAGCTCTTTATTTATGAGCCCTGCTTTTAACAACTCACTAAGACACCCAAGTCTGTTCATCTCGGCTTCGTTGCCGTATTTTAAAATATGGTCAATGCAGGCTTGCTCCGTCTCGCTGAAAATGTGCTCGTCATGAAGCTCCACACAATTTTGGGCTATTACTGCCTCATTATATGAGAATTCCTGACCTGATGTCTCTTGACTCACCTTCGTCTCTTGCTTAAAACTATCATCATAGTGTGAGTCTGAATTCTCATCTTTGGTTTTTGGCGCCAAAAATATTGGTGGCTCTACCATATAAGTCTTAGTTTTACTAGATGTATTCTTGCTCCTCCCTTTTGTTTTAAGTCTTTTCTTTTTCTTCTTCACTTTATGTCTTTGGAAGTATTGGGCATCCTGTTCCGCAGTAGTAACTGCTAACACAGAAACGCAGTTTGGTTGGTTTAGGCCATTAGAGACAGCTTTCTCGGCCCACTTAACTGACGATTCCTTTCTATCTGGTCATAACACGGACGCAGCGATCTCCACGGATTCTTCTACACATTCCCTCAAGGTTTGCAAGAAGACGTTCAAATACACAATGGTCTTGTATTTTTCTGATAAGGACATTATTGGCTCCGCCAATTTTAGGAAATGGATATTGAAATTGTCAATGCCCATATTTCTAAACACTGACTCCTTTAGCTCGTCAATACGTTAGATTTCTGTCTTACTGGCCATCGTAACTGTAGGCTCTCAAATCCACGTCGACACGACCAAAAGCTATTTCGAACACTTGATTAATTCCCGTTGTATCGCTTAAATCTTTTTTTTTCTTTCCTGTCTTAAGCACGCCAACAAAAATCGAACAAATCCTGGAAAACCGAAGAGGAACACTTCACCACTTTTAAAATCAACAAAAGTTTTAGCACTACAACAACGTTTAAGTTAAATCGACGGAACTAAACTCTATCAATACTTACATCAGCTTTTAGTATTATTGTTGGCATTCACTCCACGAAGCACTTACATGCACAGCTTCTTTCTTGAAATACCAACACAAACCACTTTTTTTCGTCTTTTTGAACAACAAACACTGCACTACAGAAACACTTGTATGATGCCTATACTCACAAATTTTTGAGAAAACACTTTGTTTGTCGTCAAATCTGGTAAGAAATTAATTTTATATGAAGCACTACCAAACACACTGACACAAAATGTCGCACCGCCACAATTATTGAACTCACCAATAAACACTACAGTGTGAGTCATTCACTATAACGTTGCACCATAAACACGTGCCTACAAATGAAAACCCTATTCTCCACTGAACCACCAACACAGAAATCCGAACAAAATATGGCGAATGATTTATAGCACTTCACTTAACACCACTAAAATAGGTACGACATTAGTAAACATGGGAAGGAAAAAAACAATTCTGTTTTCCGTCTTTTTTTTTTTAAAGTGGCCTTTGGTCCTACCGCTCTGGCACCACGTTAGATTTTTAATAACACAATGGCGCACCAAAGCACTGTTAGCCTGTGGTCGACCTCTCTGCAACCACGACATCGATAATCACAAAATGGCGAATCAAAGTAGTGGAACGTACGTGCTCTGCGACCATGCACTGCAGACTATCACGTGAGGATTGATTACCAAATGAGTATTGCGCAGTGAAATAAAGTCACGAAGTCAGATGGAGTAAAGATATAAATTTCAAGTATATTAAATGAAAATAAGATAAAAGAGATTCTATTTTAATAGATCCAACTTGGATCCTTATCTAAATTCAAGAACGATTAACATAAACCAATGAAGATATTTAGACTAAATTTATGACAACAGACAATAAAAGCATTCAATAATAAATGACAGTAAATGTGTAGCCAGATTTCTTAATAGTACAACACAGATAATACTAAATTTATTAGTCAATCGTCAATCATCACTCATGATACATTACCATACCAATATACAAATGAACATTCAACAGATAAATAGCATGAATAATTGGAAATCACAATAATCCACTCCACTGGAGCAACACCAACAGCTAAATATAAACCTGCCTGCTATTAGCTTACATTACCGTAATATAAATATAAGTGAATCATACACAGAATATGGGTTTCCAAATTTCATTGTCTCTCTTCTTTAAAAGGAGAACTTAGAAGTTCGAATTGTCTATACACACGCAATATTGTTCAGCTTAATAAGAAAGTCTTATGAATGCCAAATAAATCCTGGCATATAAAATTATTATACGCTACAGTAAGATAAAGTTCAGTCCTACGTAACTTGCCAAATATCAAAAACACTGTCCCTTAAGTTTATAAGAGAGCCTTAAGTTCCAGACATTTAGGAACATACAATATTGCGTATCGTAAATATAACAGTCTTAAACGTTCAGAATAACCCCAGAACACACAAAAGTTGCTTAACCCCTTCAGTCACTATTTTTATATTTAAAAAAAAATTTTTTTATTCATATAATTCTGGTATTAAAGGAAACATTTTTATGTATTTATAATAATTTTTTGAAAAATATTAATATAAATATAGAAATGTATGAAAAAACCGATACCATGATTCAGTGGTTGTACTATTTTAATTTTTTTTTAAATATTCATGTAAATACAATTAACATAATATACAGTAATTATAACTTAAATATAGAATAAAAAGGCCAACCATCTATCAGTTCACTTCATGTGAAAATATCTAAAGTGTTCAGAGGGGGAAGCAAAATAAATAGAATAATGGGTGGTACTTTAAAAGAAAGAACCCCAAAACTTAAGAGTAAACATGGCTCCTTAAAAGACTTTTATTTTGGTTTAAAAATTGCGACATTTATTTATAATGTACAAAAATTCTGTATAAAAGAGTGTTCTATATAATATGATTTAATTGATAGTTAATAAATACAACTGAAAAATAAAATAATAATTCACAAATAACAAAATAATGAATAAATAAGTATAATCAAAATAAAACTAAAAATCAAATAAAGAGCTGACGTTTCGGATAGAGCCTATCCTTTATCAAAGCAAAAAAGTTATGAAATTAGTACTAACGGACGGGTTTATATATAGTTTGCATGGGGAATAGTAAGGCGTTATTGGCTGACAAACAAGAGAACAAATGAGATTAATTAGACGAACTGTTGGGATAGGACAAGACGGAGGACGAATAGGAAATAATAAGGGGGCGGCGAAAAAAATGTAGTAGGATGAAACATATGAAAGTGAAATTATAAAAACGTTTAGGAATGATAGGGTGCCTAGCAAAAAGATTACGTAAAATTATTCCGGATTATTAGTAGACAAAAAAGGGGGCTGCCATGAAAGAATATTATTGACATTGTTCAAAAGTATCGATTATATGATTCCCTGACTGTACTCGGTTTAAAAAATAAAAATTCCCTGACCATTCCCAGTGGCTAATCACCCTGTAAAAAAGTCCCACATGTAAGAGCAACGGATTAAAAGTAAAAAAATATGAAAAGACATTGAAGAACATTGAAAAGAAGAAATAAAAGATAAGAAAGAAGAAAAAAAGAAGAAAAGGCCCCATAGGGCTTGCGACAAATTAAGGAATAGCTGAAGTTGGAAGGGGACATGGGAAAGGTAATGAGGGGATGGTGCCTTTGCTAAGGTTAATGCCATTAGGGGTGAGGGAATTAAATTTCCAAATAAGAAAAGACAACCCCATACGAGCCTCTATCTATAAACATCGCAATTCTCGTTCTAACAACAACCCCAAACCTTCTCCAGCCATGACAACACCTACATTAGTTCTTCCTTATCATCCAACCCTCAATAGTATTAAAAATGTCCTAAGGAAATATCAACATATTATTGATAATTCTCCTCTTCTCCACTCCATTCTACCAGAACCACCAAAAGTTTCTTTTAAACGGACAATTAATTTTAAAGATATTCTGGTCCATGCTGCTATTACCAAACCACGCACTTCCACTAAGGGATGTTCTCCTTGTAATGCAAAGCGTTGCGGTGTTTGTCATTTTCTTAACCCTGCTACCTCCATTTCCAGCAGTGCCTCCTCCTTTACTTTCAAGATTAACCAGAACCTGACCTGCACTTCTCACAACTTAATTTATCTGTTACATTGCAAAGTATGCCAGAAACAGTACGTTGGAGAGACGGGCAATACCATACGCTCCAGATTTGCCGGGCATAAGTTTGATATTCTTAGCAATGCTGACACCCCTGTCGCTAAACACTTTAATTCCCCTGGTCACTCTTTACAGGCCATCAGCATTTATATTCTTCGTAGTAACTTCCATAGCAAAAAAGAGAGAAAGCAATTCGAGTCTTTTCTTATTTGGAAATTTAATTCCCTCACCCCTAATGGCATTAACCTTAGCAAAGGCACCATCCCCTCATTACCTTTCCCATGTCCCCTTCCAACTTCAGCTATTCCTTAATTTGTCGCAAGCCCTATGGGGCCTTTTCTTCTTTTTTTCTTCTTTCTTATCTGTTATTTCTTCTTTTCAATGTTCTTCAATGTCCTTTCATATTTTTTTACTTTTAATCCGTTGCTCTTACATGTGGGACTTTTTTACAGGGTGATTAGCCACTGGGAATGGTCAGGGAATTTTTATTTTTTAAACCGAGTACAGTCAGGGAATCATATAATCGATACTTTTGAACAATGTCAATAATATTCTTTCATG
>JAHWFO010113848.1:41197-95630 GCA_023313115.1 Rhysida immarginata | reverse complement strand
TAGTTTTATTTTGATTATACTTATTTATTCATTATTTTGTTATTTGTTAATTATTATTTTATTTTTCAGTTGTATTTATTAACTATTTATTGCATTCCAGGGTTTTTGTGTCTCGTCCTTTTCTCTTATAAATATCCATTCATGATTTAATTGAGGAATAGGCATGGTGATCTCAATTACAAAAGAAAATATTTCTCGGAATAAAATAAAGAGATACTTAAATGTACGTTAAATACAGCAAAACACTAACAAGAAATATTAATCGCTACATTGTGCGAATTAACTTTAAATATAAAAAAGAAATGAGAGAGTCGAATTCCTTATAAAGAATAAGGAAAAGAATTTTCAAAATTCCCATTTAATGTCTAAAGAAAGACTGTGAAATCATTATTTATTATTAATGGGGAATGAGAATTGAAATGTGCAGCATGGCGTCCCTTATGCGCGTTATTGTTGAAATAGCATTAAAAGAAATTTCATTATTACCTTATGGGTAAACCCGCAAAACAATGCTGCTCGGTAAAGAATCATGGCTGCCACGAGAAAGTGAGAAATTCAATAACAAACTAAACATCGAACGGCAAGGTAGGAGTATTTTTCTGAACATTTGAATGAAAATGATAAATGGAAGTTGAACGCCATGGTGCAGGCTAGTAAGGACGTGGAGGACCAGAAGGAGGGAGGACTGGTCAAGCCAGAAGCTGGAAGTGGTCTGTCTAAAATAAAAAAAAACAGTAATCACGGAAAGAACATCAACGCATCCTCGTGATCACGAAAATTATTTGCGAGGGACAACTAGCTGCAGACAGTGATAATCACGTGGAGATTTTTTAATTAGCATTTATTAAAACAATATATACTCAACAATCACTGTCTGCAAAACAGTAAAAAAAAAACTTAAAGAATAGAAAAAATAGAATAATTAATTACAAATAAAATTATATATATTTTTACATAAAAAATCTGAATTTTCCCGAACAATGCCCCCTGTAATTTTCTTGAACACAAAAAAAATGACGGTCATTTTTACAGAAAGAAGTTTAGGTACTGACGTTACATATACAGATTCAAAAAAAATTGTCTAAGTTACAATGAACAAATAAACATTTATGCTTTTATTATTTCCTTTCATTTTTGTGTGCGCACAGAGTATGTTTTGCTTTTTTAGCAAAAGACAAAAACGTATATTTTGCATTTTTGGTATACCATAATTAAAATGTATGTTAAAGGTACAATACGTTAATAAATGTAAAAAAAATGCATATCATGTAGTAAAAAAAAATGGGGTTACTGCCTTCACGTGAGGTAAGAACAAGCCCAAAAAATATCTATTTGTTATCTTAAAGCTAAAGTCATTTAACAAAAAATATTGCGTTTAGAACCCCTCTCTCATCCCGCGAAGTAAATAACTTTGCAATTATTAAGTTTAAAGGAACAAGATAAACTTTGTAAATACCCTCGTGTAGGCCAGCAAACCAATGAGTTAAGTAATTTAATATAAATAATTACTTATCCTGCTCAGATAAGGATAACAAATCCAGGAATCTGCGTAAAGCAGGGCAGGTAAGGCAAGGTTAAGTTAGTGCGTCTGCCGGCATGTCGGGGGAAGAAAAGTAGGTAAGAATCATATTCTGAAGATTAATTTCTCTCTTATGCAATCTCAAGATGTGTCTTGTCCTACGCTTCGATTCTAATGCTCCCAGACATGCTATGGCAGACGTTTAATCAGTATAAATGATTGTGGGGAAAGAAACAAACTCCCCTTGTCCTAACTCGGTTATGAGGTCCCAAAGACATTTCACGCATTCGTTTATAGCGATTATTTCGGCTTCGCAGCTGCTCATGGCGACTAAACGTTGCTTCTTAGATGACCAGGTTATGTTATTCTTCCCCATTTTGATCAAAATTCCAGAGTATCCTTTACTCTGTGGGGTGACACACCAGCTAGCATCAGCGAATGCGCACAAAGGATCCGTAGATGGGGAAAAAACGAGTGATGTGTCGCAGATGTGTTTAAGATAAGAAGCGACGCCCTTAAGAGCAGTCATATGCAAATGCGTAGGCGATTTAGCATATGTCGACAGCCTAGTATTTGCAAATGCTATATCCGGCCGCGTGCAAGTCATTACATACATTCAGTAACCGAGAAGACATTGGTAATTGGTAGAATCGACCGGTTGTGAATCCGCAGTATCATCAAGGTTCACATGAGGACTTAGTGGCATGGTCTTTGGTTTGATGTCTTGAAGGCCATATTCATGCAGGATTTGCTTGATATAATGTGCCTGTGACAGATGAATTGAACCATTCACTTGTGACACATTCATACCTAGCAGATGCTTTAAAACTACTAACTCCACGAGGTCGATTTCTTGTTTCACTTTGTCGAGGTTAGGATGGAGACATTTGTTGTTGCTGCCACGATGTCATCCACGTAGACTGTTAAGAGAATGGTGCACCCAGCATTGGTGTAGTAGAAAAAACAATCGTCTGCTCTGGATGGAGTGAATTTTAATCGGGTAAGAAGCTGACACAATTTTACGTACCAGCATCTTCCACTTTGAGGCCGTAAAGTGATTTACGCAATTTGCAGACGTGATTAACTGGCGTTGATAATCCCTTGGGTGGCGATAGATATATTCTGTGGTCTATCAGTGCGTGAAGATATGCACATTTGACATCATACTGGCGCAGTGACATCCCTGTATTTGCAGCAATGGTAAACAGTAAGCGGAGGGATTCCACTCTGATGACAGGTGAGAAAGTTAACTCATACTGGCTCCCGTAGACTTGTGACGAGCTAATAGCCACCAACATTGCCTTGAATCTGGACACCAAACCATCAGGATTGTATTCGATGTGGTAGATCCATTTGCTCTTTAAAATTTTGTCATTTGATGGTGGAAGCTCTAAATCCCAGACATGATGAAGCATGAGTGAATTCAATTCGTCTTGCATGGCCTCTTCCCATTGATGATGTTGGGGAGTAGCGAGTGCTTGTTCAAAAGACTGGGGTGTGATTGGCGGAGTGATTAGCAAGTCAGAGTCAGTAAAGTCAGGATGACATAAGGCGGCACGTTGTTTCTCTGCCTTCTCTTTTAATTTTTGTGAACGTCGTAATACCGGTTATGGGACTTCAACAGGTGGTTGGTTCACTGGTGATTTAGACGAACAAACTGGAGCATCTTCCATCGATGTGGTTTCTGATGGAGGTGTGACCACTAGCGTGTCTTCAGTATCAGATAGGACCTGCATTCTTGTCTTGTCTAATGTTAAAGTGGGTGAGATTGGCGGTACGCTCTGAATGATATGTGGTTCATCAGACTGTGGTGCTTCAAAGACTGGGGGTTCCATGTGAATTGGAAATACCAGAATAACAGCTGATGGATCTGATTTTCTTGTGAACTCTGGAAACACCTTAAGAAAGAAACGAACGGTACGTGCTTGTAAAAACTTGCTCTCATTGACCGCATAAATAAGGTATCCAGGAGATGAAGCAGAGTATCCCATTCACATAAGGGACGCCATGCTGCATATTTCAATTCTCATTCCCCATTAATAATAAATACTGATTTCGCAGTCTTTCTTTAGACATTAAATGGAAATTTTTGAAATTTCTTTTCCTTATTCTTTATAACGAATTGTTCTCTCTCGTTAATTTCAATTCTTTTTTATTTTTAAAGTTAATTCGCACAATGTAGCGATTAATATTTCTCGTTAGTGTTTTGCTGTATTTAACGTACATTTAAGTATCTCTTTATTTTATTCCGAGAAATATTTTCTTTTGTAATTGAGATCGCCATGCCTATTCCTCAATTAAATCATATTGTATAGAACATTCTTTTGTACAGAATTTTTGTATTTTATAAATAAATGTCGCAATTTTTAAACCAAAATAAAAGTCTTTTAACGAGCCACGTTTACTCTTAAGTTTTGGGGTTCTTTCTTTGAAAGTACCACCCATTAAATTCTATTTATTTTGCTTCCCCCTCTAAACATATGGTAGCAGAGCGTGGTGTCTTTCTTTTATTTTAATACAATATGGAGGAATCATATTTTGAAGAAGGTCTTTCCCTCCCTAGGCCAATGAGTGCCAATTATATTCAATGGACGTATCAAGTTTTAAGTTTTCTCGAAACCAAAGGGCTAGGCAAATACGTCCAGGAAAAGATCTCTCTCCCTACAGAAGCATCAGCCAGCTCATCCATTCCCTATACATTGCGGGAAGCAATTAAGTGTCGATATGGAAGGCCGGATTCAGTGACACAGGCTGAAATAATTCGGTGTCTCTCAGTTCTTTCGTTTCTTAGACGCTGACGGTCCGAATGCCTATGTAGCAAGAGCGCTACTAATCCGTGCTCAGGTTGGAGCCGTGTCCCTGGTTCTGGATGATAAAATTTTGATTGACCATATGGTCGCAGGTCTACCCTCAACTTAAACTCCATTGGAACTCGCGGTCCAATCAAACCCATCAATGTCTACTGAAACCTTCCTGAATCAACTAAATGTGCTTTTAAAGGACCACACCACACTAAATTCCTCAATAGGTGTAGCCTCGTGTGCCACGTCTGTTTCTTCCCCGCGTCCACATCCAAAAGCCCGTCAAACAAATGATGTAACATGCCAGGAGACCGAGGACACGTAAAAACGGTGTGTCCGTCTAAAATTTATCCCATTACTGCAGATCCAGCTGCTTCATGCACCGCGACACCCCCTCCTTCGCAGGATCCTGCACCTACAAAACGCATGCCTCGTGCATCAGCTTCACGTCCTAAGCGTAAGCCTCGGGTACAAAAGGACAAAGCAAGAAACCTGCAGCCAACTGCGTTGGTGTTCCAAACAAGGATTGGATAGTTGACACGGGCAGCTCATTTCACGTAATTAAAGAAAAACAGTTCTTTGATTCTTTTCAAAGCTGTCATAAGCGGATACATACTGCAGACCCTAAGAAAACGATTGCTGCCATAGGTACTGGTGCGGCAAGCGTGTTATTAGATTCAAGAGCAGTTTCAAAACTCCATGACGTGCTTTATGCCCCAAACGCGCGCCGTAATCTTGTTTGCATGAGTCAATTATCAAAGCAGGCTTACAGTCTTCTTTTCGGCCCAACTGGTTATTCCATTACTTCACCCAAGGGCACGACTATCGCTGCGCAGGAGGGTGTGGAGGACCTCCCGTTCCTTCCCGTGGTATCAAATATCCATTCATAATCCCGAACAGACCCCAATTACTTTCAATGGCTGTCACAATGGCTTTCAATTACATTCACAATGCATTGGGACATCCGTCATCAAAAAAACTCACTGCAGCCGTGAAACATCATAGCATGCGCGGTCTTGAAGTTTTGCCGCCATTAATTGATAACCAACCATGTGTTGCATGCCTTCAGTCACGATTATGCAACCCCCTTCAAACATTGTACAAGGTAAACGGACAACACGTCCTTTACAGCTACTTCACATGAATACATTCTGACAAAAAGTGGAGTGCCAAAAGCGTTAATAGACTTAATACTATAGATACAACGCTCTACAGGACAAAATCAGGAGTATATACGTTCAGATAATGGAACAGAATTCACCAATGCGGAGCTAGGTGAGTTCTGTACGAAGCAAGGCATATCTCAACACTTCACCGTTTCTGAGAACCCCCAGTCAAATGGTGTTGCTGAGAGAACCATACGCTCCATTTGCGATGGAATTCGAGTTCTTCTTGCATCGTCAAAAGTTCCGCATCGATTCTGGGACCATGCTGCGACTACAGCAGCATTTAATCTGAATTCTTTGCCTAGACAAGGTCAAACTAAGTCTCCTGAAGAGATATGGTCCAAAAAGAAACCGACCATCAAATATTGAGCTCCTTTCGGTTGCCTGGTATACTATTATATACCCAAGTCGCACCGATCAAAATTTGATGCTCGCGCCAAAAGTGGTGTTGCATAAGGGACGCCATGCTGCATCAAAATAAAAAAAAACAGTAACCACGGAAAGAACATCAACAATAGTGGGACACACATCCTCGTGATCACGAAAATTATTCGCGAGGGACAACTAGCTGCAGACAGTGGTAATCACGTTGAGATTTTTTAATTAACATTTATTAAAACAATATATACTCAACAATTACTGTCTGCACAACAGTAAAAAAAAACTTAAAGAATAGAAAAAATAGAATAATTAATTACAAATAAATTTATATCTATTTTTACATAAAAAATCTTTTACCGAACATAAAGCAATTGTACTAAGCACAGAGCAACTTTACATTTTTCACAGGCCAACTTTTTTTGTTCTTTACAGCCTTCAAACTTGCATAGCTGAGATGTTTTTGTGAGTACAGCGAAATGTGCAATTTGATCTAATCTATATAAAATTTGATTAATTTATAATTCCAGTGGAATTGATATATTATTCGAATGAGTTCAGATGTCTCAGGTTTCCGCAAACATCTGCTGTCACACATGTCTAAAAAAAATAAATATTAGTAATAGAAGGCAAAAATGTAAGTTTGTATGGGACAGTTGACTGAATTTCAAATTTTCCTCAATATGAACCAATCTCAGCACTTATAAAGAGAAGAAAAAGAAAAGGAAAAAAATCCTCTACCTGGATTCTTACCAGAGATTCAGAGTTTGTAGCATGTCGCCTCTAATGATTTCATTAGCTTGAATCATAGCTATAGTGTTTCTGCCATCATTTTACACTTATTATTTTACAAATACACTAATTATTTTAAGTGTAATAATAAGGTTACAATGAAATATTATGTCGTATTATTTATTGTGCCAAATAATCTAATAACAGTAAATAAATTTCCTGTGGAAGTTTTATTGTCCTAGCTAAACATTAACAAATATTACACTATCAAAACTGCACGAATAATCTGTGAAGTTGGGTCTGGCTGATTTGGCTAAATCGCAGAGCTTGAAAATAGTTGATAATTTAATTTTAGAAAGTTTGAAAAATAATTAAAAAACGATGTCTTGCGTGAAACAACTGCCAAGATACTTTTCAATTTATTTGAAAATAAAACAGAGAAACTTTCATTTATCAATAATTATCATTTTACAAATAAAATTAGTTTATTTCTAAGCATATCTACCGAGTGGGCCAGATATAACGTGAGGTGTTCAGAGCTCGCTAGCGGGAATTCTATTAGGCCAAATGCAGTATATTTTGGTGTATATACTTAACGGAACATGCAGTTGCGATTTCATCAAAAAAATAGTACAAAAGTCGCCATAGGGGGCGCTTATTTCAAGAAAACAATGAATACATTTGCATAAGCGCGTTCCGTGTTGAGCAATCATGACAATAAAAGGCAAGGCTGAGGCTTTCCCATCATTCACGAACGAATGGCCTGACGATGACGCTTACTCTGCCTGACCGGGCGTTATTAGTCAAGTTGTGTTATCAGAAGAGCGACAATGCAAGTGCTGCCCTTCGTGAATTCCGGCGATTGAAAACGTTACAAAGAGGACCGATGAGCATAACTAACTTACGGAAAATGATTGAACGATTTGAATCTACCGGAACTCTAGGCACGCAACACATCAGGCAGCAACACATTGAAGAAGTTGCAACTGCTGTTGTGGAACAGGAGATGACTACTGTGCAGGGTACCAGCAGTGCACACGCAATAGCACGCCAAACAGATATCCCATATTGAGACATTGAGGAAAATATTGCTTAAGATATTGACATTTTATCTCTATAAACACACACCTGTTCAACAATTGCTTCCTGGAGATGAACGTACCCGAACTGACTTTTCGTTGAGATTTTTAGCACGTATGGAAGTGGATGATGCATGGCCATGACAAATTTTATGGATTGATGAGGCACATTTTTATTTGAATCGTGATATCAATACCCACAACTGCCGTATTTAGGCTGCATCAAATCCACAAGTGTGTCTGCCAACTCCTATGCATTCACCGAAACTAACATTATGGTGCGGCTTTACAGCTTCTTTCATCATCGGCCCGTACTTTTTTGAAGAAATCCGTCCCCGTGGACCGGTGACTTGTTCCGTCAATTCTGCCAGGTTTGCTGATATGCTTGAGAATTTTGTGATACCACGATTGCAGGAAAAGGGTTGTCTGGATTCTACCATTTTTATGCAGGATGGTGCGCCACCGCACATCGGACGTCAGGTGCAGCAGATCTTGCGAGAACGTTTTCAGACAACAGAATAATTAATCGTGCATTTCCCATGGTATGGCCACCCAGATCGCCTGATCTCAACCCTTGTGATTTTTGGTTATGGGGATATTTGAAATGCCTTGTGTATCAAGCACATGTTCCTGACCTCTCAACCTTAAAGGATCAAATAACGTTACATATCAGACTAATTAATGCAGATATGCTGCGAGCTGCCGTAGAAAATGTCATGTACCAGCTAGTGTAGCTAGTGTACCATGTCATGTAGCTATTGGAACAGCACACTGGTGGTCATATTGAAACACATTTGTAATTTAAAATAAAACATTGTTTATTGTTGTTACTAAAGTTGGTTTGTACGGTATTTGTTCATTTAACAATTAGGTATTCATTGTTTTCTTCATTTCCACTACACGTTTTAATGCCTTGAGGGCTGTAAAATAACAAGGTGAGCTTATTAGCTATCGTCGCACACGTTGTTCAAAACATTAATAATCATCCGCACTCCTCAGTGCTAATAATGCTGGGGCACACACCAAAGACTCACACATTATGAGAAACGCTATTACTTAAAAATGTGAATCCCAGATAACGGTCAAGATAGGCTTCAATGCTGAAAGGCCACACCCCTTGTACTCTTGACTGGACCCATAGCTCACTGTATCCAAGATCCGGGAAACAATGTTTCACCAAGCATAAATTAAGGTCTACATGAAAATGGGCACTCACCAGTAAGAATACCTTGCATTCTAAGGTCCACGCTGATAGACGAGGTGCATTCACAGAACTCGCTGGACTTGGTTCGCTCTCGGTCGAGCTGACATCTTGCCACGCTGGCAACATCGTAATGGCGGGGGCTCGCACGTTCGACGCCGCTGTCATCTCGCTCCGAGAATTTTTTCTCCATTGCCTTCCCTACTTCTCCGTATGGTCAGAAGCGTTCTGCTCGGCTTGGACGCCTTCTCTGTTTCCCCAGTGCCTTCTCTCAATCCAGCTCCACTCGCTTCATTAGTATGAATGCCCTGCCCAATGTCTTTTCCTTGGTCTCGCCGAATCTCCCGCGGCTCCCGCTGTTGGGCTCTTCCTGCATGCTTCCAATGTTGACGTCCTCGGTTTCGTCGTCCATCTTCCATGTTGAAGATACGAGTTCGGTATAGATACATGACGTCACCAGAATTCGTGATGTCACTCGAATTCCGTGACAGCCCTTATTGCCTTATCTATTCCTGTCCGTTTTTTCCGTTTCGCATTCTTGCCTGTCATTAATTCTGGTTTAGGAGTATAACTTCCATTATCATTATCTTTAATAATATTGCCAACATTTTTAACGCCCCCACTAATTTCGCCCCTTTTTTTAAATCACACTATATTTCTTCTGTCAAATTACTGATATTTGTAACGTGTGAAATCCTTCCGACCGAGGGTAGTGACGTGTTCGAACCTCTGTGATGGAGCTCTCCTTCACCATGAAATCTCAGACCATCCGAGATAATCACGAGAGAGTCAGGTATTGGTGAGCGATGGAAACCGTCATGAGACAGGAGAGAACCTGATAGAGAACGACGTGGCAGCTAAGGCTCAAATCCAATGAGGGAAAAGGAGAACATCAGAGCCGCGACGTGAAGTGAATGGGACCTTCGAGAAGACGAGGGAGTGTCGCCCTCCATGAAGGCAAAGTCATTGCCAGAAATTCGACGAGACCAGGTGAGTTACACGCAGACCGAAAGTTTCATCAGCAAGTTTCAACTGCTGAAGAAACACAACGCCGCAGAGACACTGATATCCCCGCACTTTATACGCCTGGCCGGCCTCATTATTTTCACTGATTCTTCGAAATTATAAAAGGGATTTTCTCCAAGAGAGGTAAATAGCTCACTCCAGTTTTAAGAGTGTTTTAGGACCTCGCGGAACTTGTTTCTTTGAATATAGCTTTCTTGCGATTTTTCAATTCGCTTATGGGATCAGCTAGAGCTCTGAAGATCGTCATGTTGCATTCACTTGCAGGCTTATCTTTAAAATTTTATAGTGGTATTTACCGTACTTTTTAACCATAATTTGGTTAATTTAAGCTTTATTAAAAAAAAAGCTAATAAACAATAATTGATCCTCCCAAATAATTCTGCGTTGTTGCTATCGTCTATTATTAGAAATGCTTTGGAGAAATCTGGGAGTTTTCCTGTTGACTTTTTTAATATTTTTGTTTTAAGCCGTAGTTTATAAATCCTCGTTCTTAAGGATATTATTTGTTAGATTTTACTGTCTGTAGTAATTCTTTTGCTACTAAATTATTTTTATTGTTATTTTTATTAAAGTTCTTTAATTAAAACGACTTTTGGTTTTTCACGCATCGTATGCACATGAAAAAAACCCGTGCTGTTTTATAAGTGTCAAAGTTTTGGAAGGAGCGGTTCTCGTTCGATTCGGTTACTAAAGAATCCGATCAGCTTTCCACCAGCTATTCAGCGAAAGTCGTCCTGGCTTCTTCTGTTTTTGTTATTTTTTGATTTGGACTCTTGATGATAAACTGTTTAAAATTATCGTTTACTAGCAGAGGTACTCGGCGTTGCCCGGGATAATTTCACTTGTAGGTAAAGACAACAATTTCAAAAAATTAAATTATAACTCCTAATTGGTTAAATAATAACTCAATCAATACAACACAGAGCAAAGGGGCTATCCATTCTACGAAAAATACAAAAAACAGGAATTCTAGTTGAAATACCGGGACTTAATCTGAACTCTTCTTGACTTGCCCCAAAACTGATGTAATCTTACTTTTGATGTACATTTGATGTTGTTGGTATTCCCTTTCTGATCTCGATGTCCTGAAACAAATATGGCCATTCATCAATTTGTGTAGTATAGCAGTCGCTGATTTTTCTATTTACTTGCTTACCATTTGCTCAATACCGCACAAAGTAAAGGAGTGCTTCCTCTGTTGTGTTTCCACTCTTTCTCAATAGTCTGCTAACTCTCCATCATCTCTAGTTGTTTATCATTTTTAAAGATATTCCACAATTTGTTTAATACTTTTGGCAATAGGACAGACCTTGTGTTTTTAAGTCAGCGCCTGGACAAGATTTCCGATTGTTTACTCTGTCACGGAACATTTTTGTTTCTTTTTCATTGTCTTTGGCTTTTACCAAGTAAGGTGCCCTATCCATCTGTAGTTTTCTAATTTACCTTGTCCTTCCTCCCTTTTTCCTTTTTTTTATTTGAACCTTGTTTCCCTTGATTTTACCCTTCCACTTTCCCGTACCTTACCTTTCCTCCTTATTTGGTTAATCTCTTTTCTTTTTGCTTTTTTAGTTTTTTTAATTATTTTATTCGTTAATCTTTTTCGTTTGTTAATTTTCTTTATATTTTTTTATTTGGTTTTTTGTATTTGAAACTTATTCCCATTAGTGATTTCTATGCATCATCATCACTTAGCGATATCTATTAACCACTTTCTTCACAATACACATAAGACAGATGAGTAGCTCTTTTGATTCTTTACTTGCTCAACTTTTTCTGTTTTATCACTCATCCTTTCGTTACTGTTTGTTTTGTTTTTTTTTCATTCTAGAACTGTCGTGATTGAACAAGCTTAAACCTATTTTAAGACATTAGTTTTGCCACTCTTCTTTTTATGAATACTTCCAGGGGTCATTTTTTGCTTTTTTGATTCTAAACAAGATTGCTGCGATCGTCGTCCATTTTCACCATATCTATACACAACTAATAGTCGATGTTGGATCACTCTGTCTGGGGTAACCTAGAACAATTGAACTCTTGGCTGAATATTTCTCTTGTTCATTTTCATATTGTTACCAGTTTTAATGTGTCATGATTTTACTTTCTGAATTTTCTTCAACTACGAATTTGTAATGAAACTTCAATTTTGTTTGGATCCCTAGTCCTGTTCAATAATCCAAATAATTGGTAACATAACAAAAGGCTTGGTAGGATTACAATTATTTGGGTTTTTGCATTATTAGTTTCTTTAACCCACTCTCCCCAATCTATTTGTAATATAACTTAGATTCGCGATAAAACCCCGGGGAATTTAGTTTATAGTTGGTCCTTAACTTTATGGGTGGCTCAACTTCTTATCACTTCAATTTTTTCTACCATCTATTTGTGTGTGTCCTGCAAAAAAAACACGCGACACTAGAATGATTTAACTACGTATCCTCGTAGTGCGTTGCCCAACCTTTTGTTCTTTGTGCTGTGTTACATTGTCAGAGTAACTTCGCTTCTGAGTAAATCTTCTCAAGGTGCTTCTGGTCATCAAGCCGATTAAACTTGTTTGTGCCCACCATGTATTTTCTTTGAGGTAATTTGCAACACAGAGCGAAACCAACTCTTCAGTATTCTAACAACAAAAGACAATTGTATTTATTTTCTAGAATTCACTTATGCAGCCTCTACTGTGTAATTCTTTGTGTTAATAAAAACAACTTCATTTCATTTAATTACCCCGTCTCTATCTGTCTATATTTTGACACGTGACAGATCGTGGTTACGCCAAACTTCGTTCGTATTTGGTGTTCGACAGTTGGATTCTGGAGAGATTTTTTTTCTTCCCGCCCAGCCCTCCCTATTCAAAATTAGGACTCCCAGAGAATCTTTTGGTCTTCAAAAGTGATCAGACCGTTTTGTAATGGTCTCTCCTCGTCAAGCCATCAAAATGTAGATATATAGATACAAACGATTCTAATGAAACTTCTCTTGAAGAGATATTTGGAGAAGCAAATCGCTTTATACCACTAATTTCCAAAAATTGAAGCAAGAAGCGAAAGCCAGGGGCTTAAGGAAGATGCCTTTGTAGTTAACTCAGTCTCAAATCTATTCGCAGGTAAGAGAAAAAGGCATTAACGTGGGCACTTATGGGCAGTGGTATTTAGATTATAAAAAGGAAAACGAAAGAAATCAAAAAATGCTTTGGGTCAAATGGAATTGCTGATGAAGACCCAAATTTAAAGGGGGCATTATTTACCATTAAAGGAATTATGTTAAATAGTTCAAGTAAAGAAGATTTTGTAAGGAATAATCTGTAGCTATTCCAAAAGGAATGATGATAATGTTTCAGTAATCCTAAATGGGTATCAAGAAGAATTCTCAGCAGCAGCAGAGGAAGGAGCTGATTTTATAAAGAGTTTTGTTATAATATGTAGGAAAATTAAAATCACTGATGTGCCTCAAAGAGAGAGGGTCGATTTCCGTTAAAGAATTTGATAATGAAAACATAATTGAAAGTCTTTCAGTCCAGTTCAGTCGCTGGGTTCATAATTGAAAGTCTTTCTTCTCTAAATATGGTAAGTTAGATCGGTGACATTTGTTGCTCGTCTGGGGCGAATTGGGTTCTGCTCCGTTTCCAGTCGCGGACGCTGGAACCTTCATGAAGTGATCAGCATATGGTTGTGGTAAACTCGTCACCACTGTCCAAGTACGCAGCGACCTCAAAGGGTTTGTCGACCGTGGAAGGGACACTGTTGTGAATAGAATCAAAGATTAGAAATACGCAATAACCTAATAAATGGCGAAGATAAATTTATCAATAAAATGGGAGATGCTTGTTTCCTAAATTACTGGTACTTAGGCAAATACCCTCAGTAGTCGATCCCGAGTCCAAGCACGGACATTCAGCAGGGCGAAAGGGAATGCTACTGCGATGGGTTCCACCTCCCATGGAGAGGAATCAATGGGTTTAGGAATGGCAGCTCGTCGTGGAGGCTCACTGACGTTCTACATTGCGTGGGTAAATATGGCGGGATGCTGTAGTAACTCCGGGTCGCTCTCAATTGGGTCGGTCGGAGCTGGCTTCGACTCCTTTTTGGACGTGCCTATGCCATCTTCCGAATTAGCTTGGAACGATCCTGCTAATGGCTGCTAATAGTGTTATCAATTATGGTTCTTAATTCGTACAGCTTACGGCATGAACGACAGAAAGTCCTGGGGCTTCGTCGATATTGGCGGCTCCTCGTAGATCAGACGTGTTCCTCTATCCGGGGGAACAAAGGCTTCCTTACTCACTACCTGCGTCCGGATGAATCCGACGGATTATGCTGTCCTCGGCTGAGGCGTCTTCTCTAGATCGGCTACGCTTTACTCCTAAACGTCCGGTGGAGGCCTTTTCCTTTGTGAGAGCACAATTAGCACTTTTATTTATTTATTTATTTATTTATTTATTTATTTTGGAGTTAGAATTACAATGGCACCCATCCAAGACCTGTATGGTCTATGATCCACGAGTTATGACTTGGTGGGTGTCATAAGTTCAAATATACAGAATAAATACAAGTAGTTCGGTTAGTAGATAATAAGTTAAGGAAAGAATTGGATAAGGAAATTCAAAAGAAAATTAAAAAAAAAAAAGTTCAAGGCATCGACCAAATAGGTACATTATAGATAAGATGATAACTATTTGAATTGACAATCTATCATAAAAAAATCTTAGAAAAGATTCAAAAAACAAATAACCAATTAAGAGTAATAATTATCTTGAACAATAAAAAATGTAAGCGAAATTATAAACTAATAACTGAAAAGAACAAACAAATTTCTCATAAATAAGCTACACTATATATGGACATTGGTATGTATAAACCTTTTTACTAATTTTCGAAATAATTGATATGAAGCTGTATATCTAATTTCAAGGGGCAAAGAAGACCATATTTTTAAACCAGTGTAGGATATGCAACGTTGAAGATATCCCCGTTTTGACAGCGGTAGACGAATGTCGGAAGCAGTTCTGGTTGAATATCTATGGATATCTTGATTTAGGATTATATTGAAGGCGGTAGTTATGTTTAAATTAGAATTTATTATTTTATATATAAAGGAAGAGATTTGCAGCTTGAATATTTGATTGTTTGTTAGAATATGCAATTCACCAAATAGATGCGATATGGGTGATGATTTTGACGTATTGGATAAAATTTTCAGAAACCATTTTTGATAATTTTAAGATACGTTTTAAATCAAAAACTGTTGAAGAATCCTAAAAGATTATGCCGTAACATAAGGATGAGTGAATCCATGAATTGTAAAGAAGTAAAAGTATGTTACGGGGTAAATAATGAAGTCAAGAAATTATACCTTCTTTTTTGTTAAGATTAGATATAAGTTGATCTATATGATGACTCCATGTAAGATCATGTGAAAGAATTAGTAACGTGAAATCACATAACGTATTATATAAAATCTTAATCTCTGAATTACTTCTATTGGGGCTGAGTGCTCGGCCTTTCCGGGTAACGTTCTGTCCAGCTGATTCCGCATGACAGTCATCAGGTCTTAGTGGTCGCATCAGGTTGTGATCCTCAACTGTGCTCCTTCTCTTCCTCCATCTCCTCCTTTTATTGCTCTTCGGAGGATTCTGCGCAGATTCTGCGCAAAGCCGCGACCAATTGTCTTTCTTCTTTTGGTCTTCTTTTCTCACCGCAGGTCCATTATCGATGGGGGTGTTTCCTTCGCTTTGCCTCTCTATTCTGCCTTCACGTGTCAAATTAATGCACTTAGCTTTTCCTTTCATATTTCTCTTTTAGGAATTTGACACTAACTGAGGAGTTAATTTCAAGAGCAAATGCTACGAGCAATGCCGTTCATCTTTCCAAGGGTGACAAAGGAGCACTAAAGCACGATGCCAGTTCAGGATTAGAAGATGATGAGCTAGTTGTTAATGAGCTGGAACAGAGTGGCCTGCATAAAAGCAAAGGAAGGTCTTCAAATGCCTGTTATGGGACAAGAGGAAATAGCTAGAAGGAGCGTTTCTATGGAAAGTGACATCATAACAGAGCTATTAGCCCGACTAAAACAGTGTTTGGAATAAATTGATAGGCTTGTTAATATAATAGAAGCTGAAAATTTCGCAGCAGAAGATTAAAATGATTTAATAGAAACAGACAGAAATCCAACTGTAATGAATGTTATAGCGATGAAGAAAAAGAAGAATGGCGAGATAATGTAAGATAGTGGGTCTCCAGAAGAGGTAAAAAGTTTTCCAGAAAGGCAGCATCGAAAGAACTTTGGTACTATGAAAATAGTTGAGCAATCATCAGAAAAACAGGTTAAATAAACGAATCTGATATTGTTCAGCAAGTCAGGGACGAAGAAGATTAGGAAAGCTCCAGGACCATTACGAGACCCACAATTTGAAGGTTGGTATCGAGTGGAGCGATTATTGATGAAAAGTCAAGAATCCTCAGCGAAAATATTTAGTGAAATGGGTTGGTTACAACGAGCCATCATGGGAACTAGAGTCCTACTTCACAGATGTAAACCGCTCATCAATGACTTAATCGCGCGATAGAGGTCGCTAACAGGAAAATAGCTAGCAGGTGAACGTGATTTCTTAATAATCTCGATTGTCTGAAGTGGTGGCGAGCATGTCACTTGTCAAATCCTTCAGACCGAGGACCATGACCTTTTCGAACCTCTGTGACCGAGTTCTCAACTGCCACGAAATCTCAGAAAATCCGAGAAAATCACGAGAGAGGCCGGGATTGGTGAGAAATGGAGAACATCACGAGACAGATAGAGAATGACTTGGCAGCAAAAGGCGAAGCATCTATGGACTGAGACGTGAAGGCTCGAATCCAACAAGGGAAAAGGAGAACGTCAAAGCCACCACGTGAGGTGAATGAGACCCTCCAAAGGACAAAGGAGCTTCGCCTACCAAGAAGGCAAAGTCATTGCCTTGAACTACACAGAGATTGACATTTTCATCAGCTCAAGAAACATGACACCAATCATGTGAATATCTGTTTGAGCATCGTCTCTCAGAGTCGTTTCCCTCCGTAGCGAGTAATGAGAGGCAGCCATTGGGAATTCCCACATCAAGAAGGAGCAAGCCTATGAGCGCTGAAATCAATTGCCTAAACGGCCAACAACTTCATCACCAGGAATGTGTTTCAGTCGTTTAGCTAACCGAAAAAAAATATGTGAAATAATTTTAGGTTAGCTGCAGAAATCAGGCGGATATATTATTTTACTCGCAGTTGTATTCTCATACTCTAAATTACTTGCTAACTCTCCGTGGCTGAGAATATTTCCGTTCTCGCTCGAACAATATGTTGAGCGAGAAACAGGAGGAGTTTTCCAACTGCACGCGAGCTTCAGTCTATGACATCCCACACCCAACAGTGGACTTTACCGATAAAAGTAACTTAAAATATATATCACCGGCTTTCTATTAATGAACAGCACTGTCGACCGCAACATCGATTTATTTCTTTGTTATGGAAATTCTTACTCGCATATTGTTGCTTTCCATGGTTTTATTAAGAACGCTAAGTGAATAAGATTTCTGCGATTACGTATTCTATCTAGGTGTTACGTGTGTTTGATGTCAGAGAGCTTTTCTAGCGCGCTTTAATAAATTGTGCACTTCAAAGTGTATTAAGTTTGTATCCTGTTTCTCGCTTGTAGGATTCATCTAGTGTTCCAATATATTTTGCTTCAGTGCCTACTGTTGGTTCCTCAGCAACGTATTGTATTGTGATTCACATTTCTTCATGTACTGCATCAATTCTGTCTCAGTGCTAAGTGCAATATTTCTCCAATATGACTCCAATATATTCCTTCAGTTTCTGTAATTCACGGTGTGAATACAAGTTTATTAAAATTGTAGCGCCAGTGCTACGTTATCTCGAAGCCAATCAGCTATTATGCTACGATATTATGCACTTTTCGACAGTGTCATTAGTCTGCTAGATTGATTTAACTACGAATCCTCGTAGAGTGTTGCCCAACCTATTTCTTCTTTGTGCTCCGTTACTTCGTCAGAGTAACTTCACTTTTGAGAAAATTTACACAAGGTGTTTCCGCTCATTCATGCCGATTGATACTGTTTGTGCCCAGCATCTATTTTCTTTGAAGTAATTTGCAACATGGAGCGAATCAACCCTTCGGTATTCTAACAATAAAAGACTCTTGTTTGCTTTTATTTTCAAGAATTCACTTATGCAGCTTCCACTGTGTAATTCTTTAAGTTAATAAAAAGAACTTTATTACATTTATTTACCCCTTCTCTATCTGTCTATAATTGACCCGTGGCAGATATAACTTCCATCTTTTTTCCATCCAGTCTTCAATCAAATTAACTAATTGTAGGAAATTAAAATTATAATCACCTATTGGCTTCACAGTTTTCTTACTGTAGTGGTTTCTTTTCAGCCATTGCTTGAACTCCTCTTGCTCTGTTTTCTCCTATTGTTTCTTCTGGTCTGGGTCCATCTCTACAATAATAATTATAAGATTGAGTCTTGCCACGACAGATTTCTATTTCTGTAATTTAATTTCAGTTCTTCTCTTAAATGTACTAATCTTCTATAGAACTTGATCAACTGTCTTTGCATTTAATTACATTCTTGGAGAAACTTTCCTGTTATGCTCCTTTTTGTTGATTTTTTCTTACTTTTGCTTATTCACTTTCTGCCACTTGTTACTTCTGCTTCTTCCTTTTAATTCTAGCAGCTCACCCATACGTTCTTATTCTTGATTATGAGAAAGAGATAAAAATGAAAATATTAGCAAAATTTCTTTTCCTGTATTGGAATCGATTTTCTTATATAATGACATGGTCTCTGCCTTGTTTACTACCTATCAGCACTCCCCTCTGTAACGTGACTGAATTAACTAACAAGCAGCCCTCCACATGTCTTAACTTCGAGTCACAGAGGAAGGACGAGATAGTTGCAAAAATAATTTATTTAGTGTAAAGAATTATGAAACATCACTGTAATTTGTAGAAATCGAAAAATTGTCTCATAGAGCTTGAAATGAATATATATTTCAGTCCAGTTCCTTTGAAAGTTCTTCCAATGATTTATTAGTAGGATATGAAATCTTTTCTATTGAAGGCAGTGTCTTGGTGACCGAAATGGAAGATGAGGGCTTGAATCCTTTAAATGGGGCTAACGTTACATCAGATGGTGAAGGAGCTTCTAGTGGAGTGGGAAGAACACGTTAGTGGTGACCTCAAGTTTGTCCACCGTTGGTTGATGACTAAATAGAAAGAAATAAGTAATTAGATAATATCTTCGATGAATGATAAATATATATATATATAAATCTTAGCTAAGTTAACGAACTTTACGGTGGTTTTGAATTAACAAAATTTAGTACCCTGGGGTTTTCCCCCTTGTCCAAGTGAAGACATTCACCAGGGTGCCCCGCGAGAATCCCGGGTATTTAATCGAGGGAAAGGACGGCCTCAATGCTTTCTACATCTAATGGGGATCCAGGACTACTAGCAGAACTCGTATGTCTTGTGCTGGAAACGCCAGAGCAAACATTTATTATTGATATATATTATTACGTATAAAGACTGAAGAGGCACCCGACTTTGCCTGGGATAATTATAGTTGTAGGTAAATGGATCAATCCTATGAATTTAAATAATAAAAATTTCTTTTCAGTAATAATTACTTTTCGGTAATTCTACAATTTCTTGGTGCAGACTTTCCCATTGTTCAGTAGTTTCTGACACTCAGATAAATTTTTATCTTCACTGATAAATTCTAGACTTTTACTTCGGTGGCATTGCGTTAGGTATGAATTAACATATATCTTTCTAACAATAATTATAGAGCACCATGTATTGTGTTAAGTATATTTAACGTTGAAGAATATGATTATATATAAAGATTCTTAAAATATTATTTTTTAACTTCAACAGGTTTTAATATAAACAAAAAATTATAAGAAAAGATTATAAAACTGACTACATCTGCTATCGTACAAAACTGTTTAAATATAGGAAATTTAAGACTCAAAATAGTTGAGCCGTTATCAATAATTATAAAAACCTTCCGTCCCCCGAATATAAAAATCCTATATCCAATATTTACATTTAAAATGAAAACCATCCCATTTATATGTTTATATTAAAACCTGTTGAAATTAAAAAATAATATTTTAAGAATCTTTATATATAACCATATACTGTGCTTGTTGGTTTGAAGAGACTACCTGATGTATGCTTTGTTATTGGTTATGTTGTAAACTGTCGCGCTAGATCGATAGCAGCCACTTATACCAAAAAGACTTGATATGAGACGGGGAGCTCTACACTGTTCAAAGTCTCCAAACACGCGAGTTGCCTGAGTATTTGTTAGGGAGCTCAAAAAAGACAAATGTGTCTCACTGCCTACTCGATGCAAACTGCTCTATCTATATCGAGCAATTATAATCTTTCTCATTGTTAATTTTTTTGGAAACCAATGTTCTATTTCCAAGACAACAGCACATTTCATTAATGTATCATTTTGAAAATATTGTTGCATCATCACTACATCGGTTTTCATGGCAACAATGTTTCCCCGGCATTGATATGTAAATATTTGTCAACTATAACTTCGACGAGAGAGCTCTGTTCTTGGGTGGCAGAAGAGGTGCATGATCGTTTGTAACTGTGGGCTCTCTAGTTCCAAACAATTTGATTGAGGTTATTCAATACATGGTTATCTGTTGATGCAACGGCACTCTGCTCTCGAATGTTGAAGCAAAACGTAGCTATTCACCACTTTGTGTTGTCTTGCAGGCGTCGTTTCTTCTGTTCACACGCTAACCATTTGCTAAATAGCAGCAGTATGCTGAGGAATACACTACAGCACCGAGCGCAGGGACTACATCCTCTGTCGCCTTTTCCCTCTTTCTCAGTAGTCTGTTAACTCACCATTATCTTTAGTTAGTGCCATTAATTAAACTCATTTAATTGTCCTGCCTCAGATTAAAATGATATTCATCTTCACCACATGGGGACATCACAGGATAATATTAGGTCCATCTTTCCTTCGTATAAAATCCTCCTGCTCTAGACGAAGCTCATAGTTTTCTCATGTTTGTTCTCATGTTTTCAACGCCCTGGTGGTTTTTTGTTTTTTTTGTCTGCTTAGTTTCTCTGATCAATACTCGATTTTACTCTTTCCTTGCAAACAAAAAAAGTTTCGCCAGGTGGTTGTACGTTTGTTAGAGAGCACAAGGGAGACAAGTGTATTTCTTGAGCTTCCTCAATAGACACTGCCTTATCTATGTCCTGTAATTGCATTATCATTTTATGCTCATTATTAATAATATTTAGAAACGAACGTTTAATCATCGCTTCTTCACCAACTCGGTCTCCAAAAAATTCACATTCCATGTTTATTCTTTTGATATGCTGACGTCATCTAAGGCCGTCGTTAGGAATTTCGGCGACTACTTGATCACTCACCATTGTTCGGTTTCTCAATATTCTGCAAACTCTCCATTATCTCCAAGCAGTGCTAATTTTTAAAGATTTTCATGAAAATGTTAAGTACTAAAAATTATCGAATATAAGGAAAGCCCGAACAATAGGAATTCTATGCAGCGTTACAAATTGAATCCTATTTACAAAGCACAAACTTTGCCTTCTATTGGTGCTCATGATTTATATTATTGGTTCGTGTAGAGTGTTAGTGAATTGCATGTTGATACCACTGTTGGTACCTATTGTTGCCCAAAGTTTGCCTTGCCTTATTTTTCATGAGATATGTCTTATTAATATGCCCTGCCATCAATATGAATATAGATTTATTACTGCAATTATATTTTTGAAATTGGAATTAGATAGTAGCCTTCCTCTTGCTTTGAGTTTAAAAATGCAAAGTTTCATCAAAATCTGAATAAAACTGCAGACTTGTATAAAATACAAACACACCCAGAAACGCTTTCCTATAAATATATAGGAAACTAGTAGAGGCACCAGGCGTTGCCCTGTATAATTACTGTTGTAGATAAACATAACAATCTGAAGAAGTTAAATATTATCTCAAATTGATTTTCAGTATTTCTAAAATTGCCATCTTAGGCGAATGTCCCATTGTTCAGATCTTTGCGATGCCAAGATAACTTTCTCTTCTGTGCGCAATACTCCAAAATTATTAATTTTCCGAAATCTGATATGGAAAGTGATTATTTCCTTGATTTGAATTTGAATTGTGCAAAACTTCATCAAGATCGGAAAAAATTGTAGATTTGTATAGGAAACAAATAAACAAACGTTGGCCAATAGTCTGATCGTTTTTAAGAAGCCGAAGGTGTACTTCTTTACCTCCTCGACGGAGACTGCTTAATCTATATTGTGTAATACTGTATACTCGTTTCCTATTCAATTTCGCCTGTGTTGATGTGCAAATATATGGCAACAATAACTTCGACGAAAACAATCTCTACTTGGGTAGTAGTTGCACATGATAGTTAGTATCATTGTTCTCTGCAATTCCAACAAACTGAGTATGGGTTATTCATTGCTTGGTAAGATAAATCTGCACTATGCTGTAGATGTTTTGAAGCAAACTTGCACATGCATTTCTTTGTGTGGTCTAGCAATCGCAGTTTCCTCAGTTAACACAGTTGTATCGTTGATGCCTGCGTGAGAATTTCAATAACCACTGGGTTACTTCCATTTGATCAGTTTCTCAATAATCTGCAAAATCTCTATTATCTATAGTTATTGTTCATTTTTACAGATATTCTATCAACTTTTATGTACTTAGAACTATCACCTCTAAGAAAAGCCTGAAAAACAGGAATTCTATGCATTGTTACAAATTCAATTTTGTTTCATAATTTGCAGAGGTGGGATGGAATCTTGATTCTTAAAGAATCTTATTTATAAAGCAGAAACTTGCCTTGTATTGTTCATCAGCTGATACCTTTTATTAATATTCCCTGCCATCATTAATATGGAATTATTATCAGCATTATAGTCTAAATGTGTCGGAGATATTTTAGGAAATGTTTGGAACAGCTGTGCTACCAAAGAAGCTAAGTGATATCCCCGGTGTTGGTCGGACTATTTTTTGATTATATTTTGCAATATCTGAATGTATATATAAAGTATAAAAGATAACATGAAAACGTAAATAATTAACACAGTAAAAATCCAAATGAAATATCGAAAAAAAATTTTTTCAATGCTCCCAATGGATAGACTTTTCCATGCATAGCACAGCTAGCCGAAATAATTCCTTGATCACATAATCTTACTTTAGACATATTTTCACTCTGCTATGGTGAATTTCGACGATATAGAACTCTTCTAGGGCGGCAGTGGATGTACATGATCGTTTGTAGTCTGTGTGTTCTTTAATCCCAACATTCTGAATTCACTTGCATTCTGTTTTTGCAATTCGCACTCTCGATGTCTTGAAAGAAAACTTGGGCATTCATCATTTTGGTTGTTCTAGCAGTCGCCATTTCTTCTGTTGATACTCTTGCATTGTCGAGACACGCCTGGAAACTTCGATGAGTACTTGATCACTCACCACTTGATTAGTTTTTCAGTAGTCTGCTAACTCTCTATAATCTCCAGTAAGTGCTCATTTTTAAAGATTTTTCAAGAAAATGTTAAGTTCAAGAACAATCAGTTTCAAGAAAAACTCGAACAACAGGAAGTCATGCGTTGTTACAAATTGTACATAAAGTTTGCCTTGACTTGTTGGTCATGAGATATCTCTTATTAATATGCCCTGCTATCAGTATGAATATCGATTATTATCGTTAATTATTAATTTTTCGAAATCTAAGGTAGACAGTGCCCTTCCTCTTTCTTTGGAGATCAATTGTGCAAATTTTCATCAAGATTTTTGTAAGAAAAATACAAACCCACAAACCCACCCAAAAACATTCTTCTTTATATATGTACATTAGGGGAGGCATCCGGCGTTGCCCTGGATAATAACAGTTTTAAGTAAGCAGAACAATCTCAAGAAGTTAAATAATAACTGAAATAGGTTTCCAGTAATTCAAGAATTTATTTAAACTCTTGTTGACATTTTCACGATCTTCGATACACACTTTGCGATATGGACACGTTTATTCAACACATTAATAGTTTATGCCCGTCTGTTCAATTCACGGTCGAAATAGAGAATAATCAAAAGCCACTCTCTAGACGTTACGATCATTAGACATCAGAATTCACTGTGTTTTGATGTTTTTCGCAAACCCACTAATGGAATTTATTACATCTCGAGTGACTCAAGTCATCAGTGGAAAAAGTAAAACGTCTTCCTTTATCTTCATGATAGATAGAGCTATCAACCTCCCACTCAGTCATTCCAAGTTTAATAAGGAGGTTTCTATGATTCAGAAGATAGCTATAAAGAATGGCTCTAGCTTCCGAACGATCACCGATTTGGTCAAAAAAAGGAAATTCATAAATTTCTTTTCTGATATCTCTATCCCTAACATAATCAAAACAAAGGAAGGGTTATAACAATTCTTGCGTTATAACAACATTGCGTTATAACAAATCAGTAATTAGAGGTCTTAATCCAGTATGTATATCTTTTGATATCTCTTTCATTTAGCAATCTGAATCAGAGAAAACAGTTATTAATAAACCCTAAAGAACAGATTCCGCCACTAGAGACAACATGGATATACGAAGCTAGATGCTCCCAGTCTCCCATTGTTTACAAAAGCCAAACTTCCCGCAACGTAGAAATTAGATGCAAGGAACACATGGCGCACAGGAGGTTCGGGAGAAGCTACCAGTCAGCCATAGCAAAACACTCGTCAGAAACCGGCCATGATTTTTTTTATAAAAAATGAAAAACTGATCAAGTCACTAAATAAAAAACAACTTCTGGACGCGTTCGAAAGCTTAGCTATAATTAAAACTGATAAGAACTATTACTATACTCGGACATGGTCCCTGTTGGCGAGTCCCCTCCTATTCAATGGGCAACTCGTTTGCCTACTCAGTGAAAATTGTCATTCTGTCCCATTATTAGAGCCGTGGTTCTTTTAATTACGTCATTGTTTCTTGTTCACTATATATACTCAGATCTTGATAGTCCAAATCAGTTCTCTGCAATCAAGAATTAATCTCCAAGTCTTATGCAGTCATGGAATCAGCCTCTAGCATTATCGATGACGTCTCCCGTGGTGAAGTGAAGTTTGTGGCGCTCTACTATTCACCTAAACATTCTCTTGAGATTAGCGAGCTTGATGAACTCTTCGGTGCTGATATTCCAGCTGTCCTAGCTGGTGACCTAATGGCCAAACACCCAAGCTGGAACTCCAGAACGCAGAAATACAACGGAATGATTCTCTACAGGTATATAAAAATAAAGATGATATCATCGCTGCTGGACCTGTGGAGGACACCTACTACTGTGACTATTCTCCTACTAGCGATGTTCTTGACATTTTACTAATAAAAGTTTTCTTCAAGCCAAACAACATTTTTACGACACGATCTTTCTTCTGCCCACAAGCCGGTGGCGCTGAACTTCGACAATGTCGACATCACTTTCATATAAGAAGTGAAGCATCAGCAAGAACGGAAGCTATTCTAAAAAATCCTCATGGACCATGACCGCCATCTCGAAGGAGTAAACAGTATGGATAAAATCGATCAACGTGTTGAAGACATCACCAGGCGAATAAGCAGTGCTACTGAAGCTAGTGCCTAAATATTGGTAAACAAGCCCGTTCATCGAATTATGCTCACTCCAGGAATCCAACGCTTGATTGCAGACAGAAACATGACCCGTAGGCTTTGGTTAAATACCAAATACAACAGGTTAGTGCGAAGAGTTTTAGAAGAAGTAAAAGAGCTTCCCGACGCTAGATAGAATGACAATCGGATGACAATTCCGTTTAGAAAATGGTTAGAGCTCTGCAGAAGAACAAGAATGATACACTTTCTCCACTTCGCACCCATCAAGGTAATTAGATCCAAACTAATCACGATAAAGCTCAAATAATTACAGATTCCCTAGAGATGCAGCTTGTTACCCCTGATAACAATAATCCCGAGAGTCAGCTCCTGTCTTGAAGTCCCACAGCCTACAATTAAGATCATCATCGAGGGTGGAGTAATCACTACCATCATAAGAAATCTGAAAAAGTGGATAGCTCCAGGAAGAGACAAGGGATGAAAAATATATATCTAATGACCAACGTATCAGCATATCCTATATATATATAAAGAAGGATGTTTGTTTGTGTGTTTGTCAGTTTGTTTGTTTGTTTCTTATGCAAATATACAGTTTTATTCCGATCTTGATGAAATTTAGCATACTTGACCTTCAAAGCATGCGGAAGGTCACTGTCTACCACCGATTTCGAATAAATAATAACTGTCTATAAAAAAACGATATTCATGGTTATGGTAAGGCATATTAAAGAGAAATATCTCATAACCAACAATGCACAGCAAAGTTTGTGCAACAATGCTTATCAACAATGGTATCAACACTCTGCACGACCAACAATATATATCTCATGACCAACAGTGCAAGGAAAAGTTTGTGCAATATAGATAAATTTCAATTTGTAACAATGCATAGAATTCCTGTTATTCAGGTTTTCTTAGAAAAGAAAGTTCTTAAATCTTAACAATTTCAATAAATCTTTAAATATGATCAGTAGCTGGAGATAATAGAGAGTTACCAGACTATTGAGAAAGATTGGACTGCGGAAACACCCCTTTTGCTCCGTACTGTATAAGGCAGATGGTAAGCAAGTAAAGAGAAGATTCGGCGACCGCTAGATTACACAAAGTGATGAATGGCCAAGTTTTGCTTCAAGACATCGAGAGAAGAAAGGGAATTGCAAAAACATGAAGTGTATATCTAATTTAGGATTACGTGAGTAAGAAATTATTTAGACTAGCATTGGCATATCTGGAGAAGTGCATCCATTGGGAGCCTTTAAAAAAATTTTTTTCTAATTTTCATTAAGATTTTTTACTGTATGAATTCTAAGCGTTTTCCTGTGTTTATTATAAAGATACTGCAAATTTTAATCTAAAATTATTAATAATGAGCATAAAATGACGATACAGTGACAGGCCATAAATAAGGCAGCCACTATTGACGAGGGAAAGGAGTTACACGTGTCTCCTTTGAACTCCCTATCAAACATCCACGCGACTTGCAAAAAATTATGTGCCTGGAATGGAAAGACAAACAACGAGTGTTGGTCAGAGAAACTCTGGAGCTAAAATAGAAAAATCTATACGGGCATTTGAAACATCTAAACAACGGGAGTTTCAAATACAGCAATAGAGTATAAGAGGATCTACATCAAGGGGAAGAAAAACTTGGATCCAAAGTATCCAGTGATGTTCTGTGGTTGTGAAGATGGATATCAAAAGGTAAATAAAGTCCCTGTGTAACGCCTAGAATTCCTATTTTTCGTATTTTTCTGAGAATAGATAACCCCTTCGCTCTGTGTTGTATTGACTGGAGTATTATTTAACTAATTTGGAGTTATAATTTAACTTCTGGAGACTGTTCTGCTTACGGGTACTCTGCTAGTCTATATATATAAAGAATGATGTTTGTTTGTGGGTATTTAATACAAACCTATAGTTTTATTCTAATATTGAAGGAATTGTGTATACTTGACATTACAAGCATGAGGAAGATCATTGTCTACCTCAGATTTAGAAAAAATAATAATTATTAATAAAAAATTGATATTCTTGGTTATGGCAAGGCATATTAATGGGAAATATCTCTTGACCAACAATGCAGGGCAAAGTTTGTGTAACAATGCTTATCAAAAATGATATCAACACGCAATTCACAAACACTCGGCACGGACCAACAACATATATCTCATGACCAACAATGCAAGGAAAAGTTCGTGCAACAAAAGGTATCAACAATGGTGTCAACACGCAATGCACCAAAAGTATGCAAGGATCAACAATACATATCATATGACCAAAAATGCAAAGCAAAGTTTGTGCAATATGGATAAGTTTCAATTTGTAGCACTGCATAGAATTACTGTTTTTCAGGCTTTTCTTAGAAAGAAGAGTTCTTAGTAATTAACAATTTCTTTAAAATTGATCAGTAACTGGAGGTAATGGAGAGTTAACAGACTTTTGAGAAAGAGTGGAAAGACGACAGAGGAAGCACTACTTCAGCTCCGTGCTGTATTGAGTAAATGGTCAAGTAAATAGAAGAAACGGCGACCGCTAGACAAGATTTGATTCAAGACATGGAGATTTTGAGTTGGATTTACAAAAACATAAAGTGTACATCTAAAGTACGATTACGTGAGTAAGAAATTATTTAGACTAGTAGTTGCATCCTTGCAGAGGTCCGTCCATTGTGAGCCTTTAAAAAATTCTTTTTCGAAATTTCAATAAGAATTTTATTGTATTAATTCTAAGCGTCTTCATGTATTTATTTATAAGATAAAAAATGGATCAAAAGGAAACACTAATCCACATCAATTCTTTTTATTTCCTCGGATGCGCATTTCGGATTTCACAAATCTTTCATCAGTGAGTGAATACAATGGTAGAAAGGTACGAAATTTATAGGGAAGACAAAAATTATATCAACCAATCAGGATATAGTAATAACCGATCAAAGAAATTTTACAATTAAAGAAGTTATAGGAGTTACAGAATGACTAATTAGAACTAAGCGAGCGATCTCCTTGTTGAGAGGAACTCAAGTCTGCTTCTAAGAGCCAACCGCTTATAATAACTTGATACAGAAAGTAATCGGTTATATTGTATTCACATTGTATTCACTCACTGATGAAGGATTTGTGAAATCCGAAATGCGCATCTGAGAAAATAAAAAGAATTGATGTGGATTAGTGTTTTTTTTTGTTCCATTTTTTATACGTCGGTATCCACAGTTTCGGCAATTATTCCTGTATTATTTATAAGATATTACAAAATACAATCCAAAAAAAAGGTGCGAGCCACGCCGAGGTTATCACCTAGCTTATTTGGTAGCACATCAGATTTAAACATTTCATAAAAATACATTCTGACTATATTCTTTTTGAATATGCATATTTTGGAATTTGAGATGCTGAAAATGTGACAATTGAACGTTCGTTTCGAATAGAGCAAGAGCGTATAAGAGTCTCTACGTCAAGGGCAAGAAAAACTTGAGTCTAAAATATCTGGTGATTATCCGCAGCTGTGAGGCAATTCAAGTAGAGTTTAGAATAAGTCTCGGTATATCACGTGGAATTCTTGTTTTTCGTATATTTCGTAGAATAGACAGTCCCTATGTCTGTGTTGCATTGATTAAGTTAGTATTTAATCAATTTGGAGGTTATTGTTTGCTTGTGGGTTTGTTTGTTTGTTTGTTTTTTTATCTATACAAATCTACAGTTTTATTCCGATCTTGATGGAATTTTGCATACTTGATCTTCAAAACATGAAGAAGGACGCTGTCTACCTCAGATTTGGAAAAAATAATAATTATTGATAAAAAATCGATATTTATGGTTATGGCAAGGCATATTAATGAGAAATATGTCATGACCGACAATGCAAGGCAAAGTTTGTGCAACAATACTTATAAACAATGGTATCAACACGCAATTCATTAACACTCTGCAATGACAACATTATATATCTCATGATCAACAACAAGGCAAAGTTTGTGCAATATATATAAATTTCAATTTGTAACAATACAGCAATGAATATAATTCCTGTTATTCAGGCTTTTCTTAGAAAAGAGAGTTCTTAGTACCTAACAATTTCTTTAAAATCTTTAAAAATGATCACTAACTGGATATAGTTATGGACAGTAGCAGAGAAAGAGTGGAAAGACAAAAGAGGAAGCACTCCTTTAGCTCCGTGTCTGTATTGAGCAAATGGTAAGCAAGTAAATAGAAGAATCGGCTACCGCTAGAACTGCACAAAATGATGAATGACCAAGTTTTGCTTCAAGACATGGAGAGAAGAAAGGGAATTGCAACAACATCAAGTAAGATTACGTGAATAAGCATTTATAATTATCCCGGGCAACGCCGGGTCTTCTGGTGGGAGCGGCACCTGGCATTGTCCGGGTTAATTTCAGTTGTAGGTAAAGAGAAAAATCAAAAGAATTTAAATACTAACTCAAACTTTGTTTTCAGCAACTCTACAATTTTCTACAGTAGACTTTCCCGTTGTTGAAAAGTTTCCGACACCTGGATAACTTTTTATCTTCTCTGACCAATTCCCTTTTTTATGTCGGTGGCATTTTGTTGCATATGAATTCTAAAAGAGCACAATAAATTGTGCTTATTGGATTGAAGAGTTTTGTTTATGTATGCTTTGTTATCAGTTATGTCGTAAATTTTCGCGCGAGACCAACAACACCTGCCTTTTATACCCAGCCCACTGCAAGAGAGAGAGGAAGCTGCGATCGTGTCTGGGCATTTCTACATTGATCTTAGGCTCCAATCATGCAACTCGCCTGAGCATTTATTAGGGAGCTCAAGGAAGACACGTGTATCTCACTGCCCCCTTGAGAGAGACTACCCTATCTAGATTTTGCTATTATAGTAATTTACTGTCCATTGTTAATTTTTTTTGGGAAACGACTGGTTTTTTTTTCCAAGACAACAGCAAATTCCATTATTGCATCATTTTGAAAATACTGTTGCATCATTATCACATCGGTTTCCCTGGCAACAATATTGAATTTGGCATTAATGCTAAAATATACAGGATGAGGCATTTAACTTGAGACAACTGAATATCTCGGAAACTAAGCATTGTACAAAAAAATGTCCAAAACCAAAAGTGAATTATTTCGCGGGGGAAATTTATTACTTAAAAAAATTACCCCCCCCCCGCCCATGTGAGGGGGGCTGGGGGTGTTACTTTGAAATCTTAAATAGGAACCCATATTTTAAGGTAATTCAGATTGTCAAAACATTCGAGTAATGTTATATTGTTGGTGTTTTTTCAATTGATCCAACCGTTTAGGAGATAGAGGCTCTGAATGTGTGCAAGTTTTAAAGTTTTGAACCCAATTTTATCTAAGAAGACAAAGAGACAGAGAGTGGGTCTGCAGACATTCCTGTTCTTTTTTTTGATGATTTTTAAGAATCCGAAGTTAGAATTTCAAAAATTAAAAATTTTTTAGTGCGCAAGTAGTCCTATGGTGACAGTCTATGCATGTGTATTAAAAAATTGGATTTTTGAAATTCTGATGTCGGATTATTAAAGACCATTAAAAAGTAGAATAGGAAAATTTGTAAGACATTCTCTCTATCTCTTTGTCCTGTTCAATAAAATTGGGTTCAAAACTTTAAAAGTTCCAAACTTTCAGAGCCTCTATCTCTTAAACGGTTGGATAAATTGAAAAAACGCCAAGAATAGAACATTTCTCGAATATTGTGTACAATCTGAATATTCCATTAACATTGGGGTTCCTATTTAAGATTTCAAAGAAGACGCTTTTAATACAATTCTTAGTTTCCGAGATATTCAGTTGTCTCAAGATTAATTCCTCACCCTGTATATCCAGAATATCATCGATGGAGAGATCTATTCTTGGATGGCAGTAGATATACATACTCGTTTTTGTCTGTGGGATTCAACAATCTGAGTAAGATTATTCACTACTTGGTTATCTGTTTATGCAATTGTATTCTGCCAATAATGTCTTAAAGCCATACGTGGCCATTCCTCATTTTATGTGGTCTAGCAGGCGTCGATTCGTCTGTTGATATGCTTACCATCTGCTCAATGGCGGTAGTGTGCTGGTAAGACCTATACAGCACCGAGTGCAGGGACTGCTTCCTTTGTCGCTTTTCCACTCTGTCACGTAGATTAATTAAGGCAGTGCAAGCTAAAGTTAAAATTACAATAAAAGACAGCTAGATAGGAATATCATAGGTAAATTTATTGATAAAGGACGTAAGGTTAATACTTTACATTTAGTAAATTGTAAAATGTCTATCAATATTGGGAAGACAGTAGTAACGCATCCTCTAACACGAGGAGTTGCAGGTACAAAGATAAAGCACAAAGATTGGTTAAATAACTTACAAAACTTTATCGAAATGTAATGAACGTCCGTGCTCGTTTCCAGACTTGACTAACTGGAATTAGTCAGCTGCTTGACCCCTGGACCTAGGTAGGGTTAGAGAAGTCCGACATTTAGACCAGGAATGTAAAACATACATAGTTCCAAGGAAGTACACGTATCTCGAGTAATTTTCCGCTGGAATATGGATTGCCTTTGACCATGGGAATATATATATGAATGCTACATACAGGACCCCGTCCCCTACGAAAGCAGCGACGCATTAATGGCGTTAAAAGATAGAGGAGTAATCTTTCGCTCCTACAAAGAACAATAGACTAACTTGAGTAAAGCAAGTAATAGCTACCCGCGCGAGACTTTGCATGAGGGCGAGAGAGTTGAGTAAATATTTGCAAAACAGAAAGCAACTAATAAAGGGATCCAGCTTACCTCTATGCTTGATATATGGCGCCTAAATCTTTTTGAATAAAGGCATCCAGTCCCCAGGGCATCACCACAAAGCACGTAATCTCCTGCGACGTATTTCTCTTGCTGTCTTCCTGGAGGTACATCTTTCTGTCTTCCTATGATATCCTCCTGCTCTAGAGGAAGCTTCCGTTGTTTTCATGTTTCCAACGCCTGGATGGTTTTTCACTGCATAGTGACTCTGATCAATACTCGTTCTTTCTCTTTCCTATCCAAACCAAAAAATTTTCGCCAGTTGTCTATACGTTTGTTAGATAGCACAAAGGAGACACGAGTATTGCTTTAGCCTCCGCGATAGACACTGCCTTATCTATGTCCTGTAATTGCATCATCATTTTATGCTCAATATTATTTATGTATAGAAAAGAATGTTCAATCATCCTTCTTCAACAACTCGGTCTCCAAAATATTCACATCCACAGAGATTACAATTCTCCACTATCTTCTGGTATTACTTATATAACTCGGCATTGCCCGGGACATTATTTATATTCTTGTTGTCCTGCCTCAGATTAAAATGATATTCAACATTACCAGTACGGAACATCATTGGATTTTTTAGACCTTGCTCTTTGCATAGGGGAACACCAATGTGGAACACCAACATTTCTGTCAAAATTTCACTTGCTCTTGACGTAGAAGCACTTATATCCTCCTGCTCTAGACGCAGCTCCCATTGTTAAGATGTTTCCAACGGACAAATAGTATCCAAAACAAAAATTTCCCCAGTTCTCTAGGTGATCTATGGCATTGCTCCTTCTTTTTTATTAAATTTTGCAATATCTGAAAGTAAATTTATAGAGAAAACGAACGCATGAAAACTCTTAGAATTAATAAAGTAAAAAATCATAATGAAATATCGAAAAATATTTTAGTGCTCCTAATGTGCAGACCTCTCCATATATGGGATAGGTAGCCGAAACAATTTCTTGATCACGTAATCTTACTTTATATAATCACTCGCCCTGCTGTGGTGAATTTCTTCTTTAGTGGTAGTGGATGTTCATGTTTATTTCCATTCTGCAGTCGAGAGGAGTATGTGAGTTCTGTGAGTTCTGCAATCTTCAAAATCTGAAAGGGGTGTTGATGCTTTCGATGTGCTGAAGCAAAACTTGGCCATTCATCACTTTGTGTAGTCTTGCAGTCGCCATTTTTCCTGTTGTTATGATAGCATCGTCGAGGGCCGCACGGAAACTTCGATGAGTAGTACATCTCTCACCGCTTGCTTAGTTTCTCAAGTTCTGTTAACTCTCTATTATCTCCAGTTAGAGCTCAATTTTAAAGATTTTTAGATAATGTTAAGTTCTAGGAACTATCAATTCTAACAAAAATCCCGAATAGCAGGAATTCTA
Organism: Rhysida immarginata; assembly: GCA_023313115.1. NCBI lineage: Eukaryota > Metazoa > Arthropoda > Chilopoda > Scolopendromorpha > Scolopendridae > Rhysida > Rhysida immarginata. The sequence goes on along the minus strand of JAHWFO010113848.1, from coordinate 61,871 downwards.
TGAATTGTTATTCTCACCGTTTCATAAATACAACACGGAGCTAAAGGACTGCGTCCTCTGTCTCTTTCCACTCTTTCTCAATAGTGTGCTAACTCTACATTATCTCCAGTTACTGATTAATTTTAAAAAATTGTTCTGATAATTCTCAATTCTAAGGAAAACCTGAATAACAGGAATTCAATGGATTGTTACAAAATGAATCTCATTTAATACCACAAACTCTGCCTTGCATTAATGGTCATGTAATTTTTTAAGACTATTGTATGCGAGGATGATGCCTTAGCCCTCCAGAGTTACCTCAATAACATTGACTTTTGGTGTTCAACTAATCGCATGTCAATTAACCCCTCGCAGATTCCGACCAATTGAGTTTAACTACCGCATCAGATCACACCAACTTTCCCTCCAATCAACACAAAAATATCTGGGAATGGTTTTTGATGACCATCTGACCTTTAGCCATCATGTGGACTACATCGCAAAGAAAGCAAGGAGAGCACTCGACTGCATACTGCGTAATGGGATTAGCTTTACTCATCCAAGAACCTTCATGAAACTATACAAATCGTTTGTTCTTCCACATCTTGACTATGCCTCTGTGATTTGGAATGGCATTCCAGAGTTTAGATCTGTTGTGTTAGACAGAATACAAACCCGCTTTATAAAGTTCCTCAACCAAAAAAGTATCCTAGCTTGGAATGTGATCTATTTTGAGTTCCTTAAGGCCCTCGTTAATGGAAAGCTGAATGTTCCCAATCTGCTCAGCGAACTTTATTTCAGTGTTCCGGATAGTAGAACTCGTCCTCAACATCGAATGTTTCGTCCGCCGACACTTCGTAAACAAATTCTCCCAACGATCACTACTATACAGAATTCAAAATCTGTACAATAACAGGGCAATTGACATTGATTTATTTTAATTTGTACTTTTTGTATTTTAAATTTATTTGTTATTTTTAATTGTATACTCTTTTCTGTATCTTACTTATCTTTCGACTGTTCTTGGCGTAAGCTGTGGTTGAATAAATAAATAAATAAATAAATAAATAAATAAATAAATAAATAAAATATACATTGTTGGTGCGTGCATAGTGTTTATATAAGGATCTAAAGTATCTGTTGGTGCGTGCCAGAAGAAAAAAATTTATCCTGGCTTTGGAAACATCTTAACAACGGGAGCTTCAGTAGGAAATTGTAGAACAACTGAAAAACACTTTATAATATTATTTAACTTCTTGAGATTGTTTTTTTATTATTATCAAAAGTACAACAGTAATTATCCCGGGCAACGTGCTCACTTGTGAGTACTAACCAGTATTTGTTACAATTTTGACTGTGTAACAGAAAAACCTCTCGTTGGAATTCGATCAAATATAAACGGTATACAAAGGCTTATGTACCCTGTTATTCCTCCAAATTACATTAATCTAAGCTTTAGAGAACCAGAGTTATAAACTTGTTGATCTGGGTGGCAGCATGTTTATTTCTGTTCATATTTCAGTTATCGTTCAAACTCGGACCTATGTTCATATGAACGTTTTTGCTTAGAATCAGCCATACTACCTCTCCTAGAACTTTTTACAATGAATTTTGAATCACCCGGTGGGTTTGTGGGTGTGTGGGAGTGTTGGATTCTTATAAAAATCTACAGTTTTATTCCGATCATGATGAAATTTTGCACACATGATCTTCAAAGCATGAGGAATATCACTGTCTATCTCAGATTCCGAAAAATAATAATTATCGATAATAAATCTATATCCATGATATTATTAATTATTAAATTTGAAATTTAATTCAATAAATTAATTATTTAATTAATTATTAAATTAATTAAATATATAAATTTGGATATTAGCTCTGTTTAGTATATAATTTATTTTTTCATTTTTAGTTTAGTTAAGGTTTTTCTTTTTGATTTTCATTTTTAGCTTATTATAGTTTGCTAAGTTATTGTGACCCATTTTTTCCACTTGTTGTCTGTAGTATTGAATCTAATCAAATATGCGATGGCTTTTTTAAAAAGGATTCCTTTGGAGGAGGCCAACTGCAATTTGCAGAAACTACCGGTCAACATGTACAGGACTGGTCTATCCTTTTTTATATTAAACACGCGTAGTTTATTCGCGAACCTTAACTGTTTGCAAGTAAATCATGAATTATTGAAACTGACACCTAAAGTCTGAAACAACTGAAACCTGGTTGGTTGACCAGCATGATGCACCTCTGATAGAAGGCTACAAACCCGTTTCTATTACACGGTCCAACAAAAGAGGGGGGGGGTGTCAGTATTTATGTTGTATCAAGTCTGACGTTTTCTATACCCGAGCAAAGCTCCATCGTCACCGAAAACTGTGAAATCTTATCGGTTCTTGTTAATAAAAAATGGATAATTATGGCGATTTATCGCCTTCCATCGGGTTCGCTGAAGAAGTTCGGTTCTTGCTTAACAGAATTATTATTCCGATTTCAACAGACTGGTTATCAGATTCTGATCGCAGGCGATTTTAATGTGGATTATAGTTCTCCACCACCAAACTTGTATTATATACTTGATCCCATTACACGAGCAGGCTTAGTTCCATCGATTTCCGTATATTCGCACTATTCCTCTTTTTTTAAGAAGTATACTACGATTAACATCTGCTTTGCTACACTTGAACCTATCTTCAGTTGTTCTCTTGATGTCCATATTACAGATCATTTTCCTCTCTTACTAGTGTTCAACTCGACTAAATTAAGTATAATTCTGTAGCTTATAGGAAACGTCTAATTTCTGACCACCGATTGGCAGTTCTTGAATCTTACCTAATTCTTACTGACTGGCCTTGTCTATAATCTATACCTTAGATATTAATCTGATGTTCGACGCCTTTTTACACAATGTCAATTTGGTTTCGATCGATATCTTCCGTTTCTACATGCTCAGAAATCATCTAAATTTATTGCCAAGCCGAAGAAGCCCTGGACTACTCCCGCTTTCTTGTGCGATATATCTATGAAGAACAAATACTATTTAATCGCGCTACGATATCCCACTTCAGAAAACATTAAACATTTTAAGGATTTCTCAAACAAGGTGCGTGCAAAAATTAAAAGGGTTATGCGGGAATACTTCAAAGGGCTCTTTTCGCGACTTATCTCCAAGAAAAGTAAATGGCAAGTCATAAAAGACCTTGCTCAGGACTGAAAATCTTCTCCCCTTCCCTTTGATGGTACAGGTGATGTCAACAGAAAAAACTTGACAGTAATTCTTCAGACCTTGTTACCTGGTCCATCAAATGACTCTATTGATTCCGTCAATGATGAGGATACAGCTCAATTTGACAATAATGTTACTAGTTTTTTTGTACCCCCCTACTACCTCGGAGAAGGTTAAAAGTGTTATGTGTAAATTGAAGTCTTCTATGGCATTAGATCCTTTGGGCTTACCCTCAAAAATATTGGCTAACTTCAGTCGATTATTAGCTCTTCCTTTGACATGTATCTTTAACTATTCTATAAATGTAGGCGTTTTTCCCACAGTTCTGAAACAAGCTAGGGTTACTCCGATTTTTAAAAAGGGGGACCCTCTTCTTTATGCCAACTATCGTCCTATTACCTCTTTACCGTTCTTTGCAAAGGTATTCGAGAGACTCTTTCATGCGCGTTTGTCGCAATACATATTCTCCAACAATTTTGTTACTACATGCCAGCACGGCTTTGTGCCTAAGCGATGCGTTGAGACTGCGTGTTATGAGCTTCTCGAATATGTTTCAGCTGAGATGGCTTCTAAAAATTATGTATCGGCAGTTTATATTGATTTTACCAAAGCTTTCGACCTTGTTTCTGTTGATCGACTTCTTTGTAAGCTTTCTCATTATTATGGTATTTATGGTCAGCCCTTATACTGGTTAAAGTCTTTTCTGATAGAGCGTTCTTACTTTTTGCAAATATTTTTTGCTACTTTTGAGACAATAGTATACGTAATGTAGGTGTACTCCAGGGGTCGATTTTATCACCCTTATTATTTTTTCTATTTATTAATGACATTGTTAATTACAGTGAAACCTCTATTCTCGACCACCTCTTTAACACGACCCCCTCTTAACTCGACCACTTTTCCTTGGCACGGAATTAATGTCTCATAGGTATAATGCATTTTTTCCCTCTTTAAGCCGACCACCTCTTTACTCGACCAACGACCACCCATTTCAGGCACCAACCATCAACATACCCTCTTTAAACCGACCAGTAGACACGGCAAAATCGAGTCAAGATTGCCATGACTTGATTTTGCCATGTTTACTGGTCGGTTTAAAGAGGGAACATCAATGATTGGTGCCTGAAATGGGTGGTCGTTGGTCTTGGGATTGAAGCGTTAATAATGCCACTTCCTCTAATTTAAAGAGTATGCTCATTTTTTTGAAGGAGGAGTATGAAACTGAGCATTGTTCAATCTGTTTCTTTGCTTTGTGTATCAGTGACATTCACTCACACCACTGCTTTATCTTACAGTTAGGAAGAGCTCAACATGTGATTGCAGTTGAGAATGCACGTGTTGGGCTCACTTTACATCACTTTCACTCTTCGCGTCACATTTCAATTTCTTGCCTGCTATTGTCACCATGTCATAAAGAAAACTTTGTTTTTTATCGCTACAAGACCAAGTCAAAACTTGCTGCATTTGTTTGAAGTGGTGAAAAAAAATATCAACAAGTTATAGTACGTAAAATGTTGAGCAGAAAAAAATAAACTTCAATGTTGCAGTTTTTCAACAAAGAATAGGGAAAATTTTTGATCCAATAATTGGGATCACTTTTATTGCTATGTATTAGGTATTAATATTTTGTTTTCACGTATTGTTTATTTTGAATAGCCACATTACTGCATAAAGTTATGAAAATTTCATTCAAATTCATTAATAAAACTTTAATCCATTATGCAAATCACTAAAATCATAAATGAAACCAAAAGAGTAAGCTTTGTATATCATCAGATTATATCCTTATAATGTTAAACAATTGAGACAATGAAACTCTATAAATTATACTTACCACCCCCCCTCCTAATTCTTTAAGAAGACCACCTCTCCAAACGACCACTATTACGTGGAACCATTGCTGGTCGGCTTAAAGAGGTTTCACTGTATATCCAACCACAATCCACTTTAAAGATTATACTTTACGCTGATGATGTCACATTTTTAGCTGCGACCCCTAAATTATCTGATTTGCTAGGATTACTTAACAATGCGCTTGTGGATTTGAAGTTGTGGGCGAAGTACAATTCTTTGCACGTGAACGTCAATAAAACCAAAGCGATGTCTTTTTTCAGCGGGATAGAAAAGGTGTACATAATGTACTCTCTTTAATGTATGACAACAAACTTTTACAAACTGTGACTTCTTTTACTTATCTTGGAGTATCTATTACTCGGGATCTTACTTGGGATTTACATATTGATCTTTTACTATCTAAACTGAACAGAAGGCAGGGTCTTATTTCTCGTCTGCGATACTTGCCAAGTACAATTATCTTTGAATTATATTTTGGTTGGATTTTTTCTTGACTTAGCTTTTGTGTAGTGTTTTGGAGTTCTTCCACTCAATAAAACCTCACTAGAGTATTGAAATTGCAAAAGTGGTTCGTTAGATCATACCTTGGACTGCCGAAAACTGTTTTAGTATCAGCGAGATTTGGTATATTAACCATTTCTCAGTTGTATTTTTACTTGTCTGTCTTTTTGTTTATAAAATTAATCATTAAATGTGGTCTGCCTCACCAATTTTTGAGTTGAATCATAATCTAATAAACCATCACTACACTACAAGACTAAAAGATCAAATTATTCCTCCTTTAACAATACATAATTATCGCCGACGATGTTTATCATACGTCGGCATCATGTTTTGGTCACACTTACCTTCCAGTCTTCGTTCTGAAAGGAATTTTAGCAAATTTTATAAGCAGCTCCTATGTTATGTCCGTAATCTTGACCCTGGTTTTCGCATATGATTTTGTTATGATCAATTTTCTGTTCTTATCTACACAGAATTTGTTAGAACGACTTGGTATTGTAGTTTATATTAGTTACAGGACATTTGTTATTAATTAAACGAACTTTGTTACAGCTGTTGATTACTACGCCGTATTTATTGTTGTTATGTTTAGTTTCTTGTTGTCTGTATTATCATGACTCATATTAATCAGTTAGCATTTGTATTTTATTTGTATGTTGGATGCCCCTCAGTGGCCTATCTGTCGGTCATTCTTGACCATACTGGCACCTGTGGGCTAATTTCCTTTCTAAATAAATAAAAAATAAATAAATAAATAAAATATATGATGACGACAAGGCATACTAATGAGACGTATGCCATGACCAAAAATGCAAGGCAAAATCTGTGCAACAGTGGGCATAAACAATTGTATCAACACGAAATTCACAAACACTATGTACGGACTAACAATATACAAGTAAACCATAAGAGTACTTGCCGTTTTTTTGTTGCTATAAAAGGAAGTGATCAAAGATATGCAAACGGGTACTGTGTGGCCCAAAACTGTCAAGGGGGAGCAGGAAGGTTAGCCCGTATAAATACAGAGCTGTTGGGCATTCACATCAATTACATCTCGTGCAGAACTGAAGACAAATGGAGATATCGAAAAAGATGGTTAGATGTTGTTTCCTTTAGGACTTCAAGATGGTTTTATCAGCAGCAGCATCAAGCCGCCAAATGTGTCTTTCATTTGGGGATGTTGATGTGAATGAATGCACCAGAAGGCATTGGTTCCAGTTATTCAGTTCGGGAGAATTTTCCACTTCTGATGAACCCCATAGTCTAGTGTGTCTGCTGGACTAGATGCCAAATGGTTCACTACGAGTTGCTATCAGCTGGCCAATCCATCACTGGGGACGACCTGTACTCTCAGCAGTTGGAACGTGTGGAACAGGCATTGCAGCAGAAGGAGCCAGCATTGGTGAATCGCAAAGGGGTATTCTTCCCTCATGACAATACCTGGCCACATGTGGCGTGGGTGACCAGGGAAACCATAGAGTGGCTTGGCTGGGAAAGTTTGTTATCTGCCTTTCTCATCAGATCTTACTCCAACGGATTATCACCTTTTCCATTCTCTGGACAACCGTCTTCGTGGGAAACCCTACACCGATGATAAAGACCTGTGAAAGGCACTTACAGACTTCTATGAGTCCGAGACCGACAAGTTTTACAGCCAAGGGATTCATCAACAGGAGACACGTTGGCAGAAGGTGCTATATGCCAATGGGGATGACTTAATGAAACAATTTTTTATGCCCGGAGACAAGTGAACATATTGCCTACTCACCACGCAATAAACATTGTAGGTTTTTGTAAGACAATGTGCTAAAAACTGAATGCAGGGTGAAAGACTCTGAAAAGTTTGTCGTTTCCGATAGGGGCTATCCTTTGCAATAGTAAAGAAAATAATAGAGAACCTTTTTAAAATACGCAAAAGAGGGCAACCAGCTCCATCAATAATCATTTTGCCTCCATCATCAATCACCATCTTCAAAAATTTTGGCATGAGAAAGTTTTTTCATGCTGAAAGCAAGTGCATAAAAGCTAAGAAGAAAAGAAGGAAAGAACAACTAATCCACATAAATAATTTTTATAAAATAAAAACTCACAAAAGCTGCAAGCAGGAACATTGTCTCCATCCGTCTTTTTCTGTCCCATTGCCACTGTCTCTTGGCTTTCCCTCCCACCGCTAGTCACCTGTCTTTATCTACCACTGCTTCCCCCACATTCTCTCTTTCTCTGCCGCTGCTGCTGCCATGACTGCCAGTGTCTCCTCTCTCTTACGCTATCACTGTCTCATCTTTCTCTCTGCTACGCTCTCTTGATTTCAGCATAAAAAGCCCGAATAGGTCTTTGTGCTCTGATAAGAGCATTCGTCTTTTTTGTGCTCTGATAGGAGCATTCGTCTTTTTTGTGCTCTGATAGCAGCATTCTATTGCTGATTGCCTTTTCGCTATAGTAGGGCATGCTATTTCTTTAGAAATAATTCAACGGATCAGTAAAATTTTGAAAATTTATGAACAGCAAATTAAAACAGCAAAGAAAATAATTACTCAATTCAAATATAATTCATGATTAGAAGCATTCATTTCCAAATATGACATCTCATTACTCATGGTCATCTTATAGCAAAGTAAATAAGATACAAGTTAAAAAATTGCAAAAACGCAAGAAATGAAAAAACAAAACCAATTAAACGAACGCATAAGTTATAGGAATTTAATACAAAATATAAAATGAATTTAGTCTCCTTATAATGGGGAAAATCGTGAAATAATAAAAACAAAATTAAAATTAAAGTCACCAATCTTGAAGAAACTTGGGAGATGAAGGAATGTAGTCTATTGAAGATTTGTTGATGGTAGAAATAAAACCAGTCTATTGAGGATGTAGATGAAGTTCTTGTGCAGATGATGTTGATAGGGGAAAACGATAAGGAGACTAAATTCATTTTAAATTTAAATTAATCATTTAATTTCCTTAAATCAATAATTAATACAAAATAGTTTTTTTCTAAATATTACTTAAAGCTTTGCCCATAAATCGCAAATTGTTGATATGTCTGCCTTGATGATACACATCTTAAAAGAGTAAAAAAATTACAATGTTTTTACTCAATAGGCAGTCTTTACAATTTTACATAATTTTTTCTGTTATTTTAAGGTCTTTTTAGGCAGGTTAAGACCCTTTTTGTGACGATGTGGGTGACCACAGACCCCTTGCGAAGATTAGCGCAATTCCTGAATCCCGCCAAGGAAAAAGCTGTACAACGGGAAAGAATAAACAAATAAATTAAGGTTCTTAAAAATGTAAGGTAAAAGTGCAGGGGGAATTTTTGGTACTTTTGACACCCAATAAAATCATGATTTTGAGATGGATTTCGATAATGAGATAGCTACCATTTCCTTTCTCAATAGTCTGCTAACTCCCCATTCTCTTTAGTTAGTTAGTCCTCATTATTCAATCTCAGGTTTTTGAGATGTATCTCGATAATGAATAATGAATTTTGAAAACGAGAAATGTCTAGAGAATAAACTGTTAAAATATTGAGGCATTTTCTTTGCTCGTTATTTAGATATCCATAGCTGATGCTGAAGAATGCCAAAAAACGGAGTTTTGTAATTTTCCCAGAAATAGCACATGGACAAGTAGTGCCCGTATAAGCCCTCTAAGGCCCACCCTATACAATACCTAATGCAAAAAAAGTACGCACCGATTTGCTTATGCTGTACATGACTTGTAATGTTTAAACTTTGACGCTGCACAGTCAGATAGGTACAATAATCCGATTGTTCAGATAGGTATACAAATTGTCGCCACGCCGAGGGATATCCAACAGAACAAGAATTATGAGCACCGGGAGAATCCCATTTTTAGCCGTGGCAATTTTATCTCATGCTTTTATCCGCTGTGATTAACCTTATAGTGGTAATCCTCTATTGCCATCCTTACTTTAACAAAAATGCCTCTATCCAACACGTCTGTAGTATTTAATTAGCTTTGTACAACTTCCATTGAAAATTAGTAATAGAAAAAAATATGCTTTGTAGACCAGTATGGTTGTATTTTCCCGAATCAGTAGTATATTAAGCTGGTTGTTCTTAATATTATTGGTAGAGCCTTGTAACTTTTTTTGCTCTGAGGTAATACAGTAATCATCCACATAATTAGCAACATCTTCTCTTATATTTATCAACACTAGCGACACTTAGTAACAAAATATACAAGAACAAAATGGTTGCTATAACTATTAATTAAAATTTAATATTTTATAATTCATAATACAAAAGTGAAACGGACGACACACAAGGCTAAGGATCTCACGAGGACAACGAGAGACAGACAAGGCCACTCAAAAGTCAACTGACCATCGGGGTTCGAGAAAAGTCACTATCATAATCTCCATCTTGGATTTTAATAGTCTGTGGTTTTTTGTTTCTTGGAAACAATGAACGTTGATTTATTTTTCAGACCCTGATGATCAAGTGACTTTTGAGTGCCCTGGCCAGTCTCCGGTTGGCCTCCGAACCTCATTAATGAATTACACTCGCAAAAACTATCATTCCCTGCAATGTCAAAAAATCTTAACAATCATGGTTTGCGAGTCACTTTCATTTGGGAAACAATAAAAGTGCTAAAGAATGTTTTTTCTTCTTTTGGGGCCAGTCATGAAACAAAGAATTTAATGTGTTATAATTGTGTATATTAATTTTAAACAAGGGATGTTATACCATCTCTTTGTTGTAACAATATGTAAATTTCTGTATCTGCAAGACATGCTTAGAGTCACGTGGCTAAACAGCATCCAGTCTAAACAGTAAAATCATTTGTTTTAAGAATTTTCACAATAGCTCGTTTTCATTTGAGATTTCCACACAAAGACAAACAAAAAGCAACGCAATAACTTGTGAACCAAAATGTAATAGCAAATGCTTATTATTCAGCCATGGCTATAGGTGCCGAATCGTAATTGTCATTGAACGCGACGTTATTGGCTAGCCCAGATGCATTCAATCACTGATTATTTTCTTTGATTTATAATTAACTTGTTTTTATAATGACAACCACGAAAATCCAATATGTACTAATAGCATAAAAAATCACGCAGTGGAATAACAAGGAGATAAATAATGATTTATTAAATCAGAAGTATTGAGCCACACAGAGAAGGGTTTAACATAATTTTATCTTTATTCAAATTACCGAATTTAGAATAAAATTGGAGATCAATTAGAATGCACGAACCTTTTGAATTCAAACAGTTGATAAAAGCAGTCTTCTATCAGGTCAGACGTACCCCCAGTCGTTTCCTTTCCTTTCCTTGTCTCAATAGTTTTCCCCTATCTGCACCCACCCATCCCCGCTGACTTGAAGCCTGCGTTTTCACCACTGCTTAGCCAAGTCGCCATATTTGATCCTCTTTTGTATCGGTCCCGCTATATGTGCACAGAGTGGGCAAAATGTTTTCGCTCCTACTCCCTCTCTTGCTGTAGTTTACCTCCTGGTTCCTTCCGCAACACTTTCACTATGGTTCCGTTCCTGGAATATGTTTTGAGACCCACACCTTCTCCACCCTTATCAACCTGGCGAATTATAGTTTCCGCTAGGGCAGAAAGGTAGTAGTAGCCTCAGTGACCCCTCAGAGCCTTCTACACCCGCCTTTTCTTCTCTCTGAATTTTTTCGTTGGTTACTATAGCCAATGTGAGAAGGTTTAAGGTGGCTACTGTAGCCCCCTCCTTATAATAAAGGGTCTACGTGACGCGTTCAGTAAGCATTAGTCTTTTGCCAAATTACATTCTCCACGACAAAGTTTTTATCAGTGGTACGTTGACAGTTCTCGTGAATAGTCTGGCCAGACTTATCATTATTTAGAAAATAAATATTATTAACATGACTTTTGTGACAGTGAGAATGTGGCATATTTTTCCTTATTATTGCCTAATTAAAAAAAGCTCTAAACACATCGGTTAAACCGCGAGGAATTCTTAATATAGGATATGCTGATATTGGGGGGTGAGGTTTCCACTTAAGTAATAGCGGTTTTCCTATTTAGCCAAGACATTTTCATGAAATCTTGTTTGTTTATCCGTAATTATAATTGAAATTGTCCCTAACAGCATCAAATTGTGAATTTTCTTTATATTTTAAGAAATTTACTTTAAAATTATATTTTTAGTTGTTCGAAGCAGATTATTTAATTTTTAACTCTATAACTTTTCTTTGTTTTGAAATTCTTAATTACCTCGCGTTTTTATTGTATTTTTCTTTATTCTAAGATACAATTGGTATGGAGTGTTGCAAGAGTATGGAGTGGATGGGCAATTACTGGTTGCTATCATGTCTCTGTACAAAAGCTCTGAGATGTGTGTCCGGATAAATGGCATTAAGTCAAGACCGTTCACTGTGGGTGTTGGACTCCGCCAAGGGTGTGTACTGTCGCCCCTCTTGTTCATTATCGTTATGAACTAGATAGGCAGGGACAGCCGAGGCGATGAACGTGTTTATGTGGGCGAATGCCTGGTGGAGAGGTTGCTCTTTGCTGACGACCTTGTCCTCCTTGGGTTTTCTCGCACGAAACTTCAGCATGCACTAGACCAGTTTGCAGCCAAATGTGAAGAAGCTGCGATGAAGATCAGTGTGGCTAAAACCGAGGTTCTGGTCCTTTCAAGACAGCCTGCTGAGTGCGCTCTCCATGTTAGGGGAGCCTCATTGAGACAGGTGGAGAAATTCAAGTATCTCGGGATTGCATTCACAAGTGATGGACAGCAGGAGAAAGAATTGGATGCTCGGATCGGTGCAGCAAGCTGCGTCAGATGTGAACTGTGGCGATCCGTGGTAACAAAACGCGAGCTGGGTAACAAAGCCAAGCTCTCCGTCTGCAAATCTATCTTTGTCCACATTCTCACCTATGGTTATAACCGAAAGAGTGCGATTGCGGGTACAAGATTTCTGAGAGGTGTGGCAGGTGTTACCCTACTAGATAGAGTGTACAGCAGCACAATAAGGGAATCTTTAGGTGTTGAGCCGCTACTTCTCCGCATTGAGAGATCTCAGTTGCGCTGGTATGGCCACATGATACGGATGCCGCAAACTAGTCTTCCTAGGCAGTTGTTATTTTCCAAGCCGGTGGGTAAGACACCAAGGGGTCGGCCTAGAACCAGGTGGCTAGAATACATGGAGAATCTGGGTTCGAGTCGCATGGATATTACCAGGGAGGACATACGCCTGATGGCGGAAGATCGCGATCGCTGGAGATCCTCCATAGGGCTGCTGCCCTCGCGACCCTAACGGATAAGCAGTTTTGAAAAGTAAGTAAGTAAGTAAACAATTGGTATAACGAATTTTCACTCTTTTGCGCTTTTGTGCCTTTTGTTTCAATTTCATGCTTTGCACCTGTGCTCAGTTCGGGGGCCCCTTTCTTTTCGTGTTATCGGGGATTTTTGAGTTAGTTCGGAGCCAATTCTCTTCCTGTACCGCACGGAAAAATGTGCTGCTCAGTTCTCTTATATACCAAGTCGTTCCATGAGCTTTCTGATATTAGAGATTGCTTGTTACTAAATATTTTATGACAAAACATGACGATTTCTCTTCAGAATTACTTTCTTCGGATTATCCTGTCATGAAGTAGATTTTCTCGGAGCAGGAAGGTCTTTACCATGTCTGAACGAATATTTTCCGGGATGGCTCACGGTAAGCTCATGTTCGATTTTCAAGGAAATGGCATTGAGGCCTGCGTAGTCGTGCAGAACTATTTCTGATTATTGGACTGCCTTCCATAGGAGATGTTCATGCAACATAGCCTGCGCTTTGTGTTTAACCATTACCTCCTGTTTTCCCATTGTGAAGTTTCTGGGCGATAGGTTGGCCTGGACTGATGTGTTCGTATCGATTCGTGCTCATGCTATAGCACACTTCTTGGGTTCTGTCTCGTCCGATAGACTGGCTCTTTCTTTCCTCGGTTATTATAACACGTATGATCACGACTTGAAGTTATCCGGCTGATATTGCTGTTTTCAGTTTTCTATTAAGAATTCATGTTAATCAGTTTGTTTTTGCAGCTTCAATCCTGATCGAAGTGTTACAATGCCCAACCAATTATCCTTTCCTTTCACCTTTCCTATTTCTTTGTCCTGTTACCTGTTCCATTTCTGTTTTCATGCTCAGCAGATTGATCACGTTCCCTTCCTTTCCCTAATCATTCCTTCTTATATCCCATGTAGCTTTGCATCAGTGTGTTGTCTTTCTTCTACGATTCTTTCGTCTGTTCCTTAGCAAAATGTTTAGTGTCTTTAAGTTTCCTTTTCCTTTTCCTTTTTTTACTTTTCAGGGCTTCCACTCCGTTCAGATGGCTTTATTCACACTGAATTATATTGCTCAAAAATATTGTAATTTACCCTTTCTGCAACTGGTATTGAAATAAGCCAGGATCATCTTTGCTCTATTTTTCTTATTTGATGGGACTCTACTTAAGTTCTAATCCGATTATCTCATTTATATAAACATAATCTATGCATTAAAATATTATATTCTTTTTAATTTTTTTATTTTTTATCCCTTTGTAGATTTTTTTGTCTCGTTGTGAGAATACTTTACACGGGACTTTTTTTTTTACTTCTCAAGTTTCCAAATGTGATTGCAACAACACACCATGTCCTACCCAGATTCTGCTCTACGAACTGCCAGAATTTCACGAGGTTCTTCGATTCACTATTCTGGACTCTGAAATTTGTCATCAGCAGCGTGGAATTTTGTTAATTTACTTATGCCAGTTCTTTGTATCAAATATTTTGTAAAAAGCAATAAAAATAACAATTTTTTGTTTGGAACCCTTCCTTTTCAATTACTCACTTTTAGACTATTAACATTAATTTACTTTGAAAATTATCGGGAATGGGAGGTTCTCTAAGGTGAATTACAGGAGGGGGGTTTCCTTCTTGAGGGGTTTAGGTAGTCCACCATTGCTACTTAAACTCAATAATTATATTAATAAATTTTCGTTAGATCTTATTTCGTTAGATCTTATTTCGTTAGATTTTATTTCGTTAGATCTTATTCCGTTATTCGTCGCCGACCCCTAGCTTGTCTGTCATTTCACTTAAGCTTGTATATTTTCGTATGTTCTCCCTTGTTCTGTCTTTGTTTCTTCTTGTATATTTGAATTTCACTTATTCCTTAATATTTCTCTTTAGGTTTATACTTTATTTTCCAGATTTATCTTTTTATCATATTGCATTTTCATCATCTTTAGTTATTTATTTTTATTTGCTTTCATATTTAATCCTATTCTAAATTTTATGAATTTTTATTTATTTTTTTTCTAAATTTTATTTTATTCTTACTTCAGTTTATAATACACCGAATGAGCATATTGTTATGACCACCTGATATGTTTATGCAAATGCGCGCACGGACGTCACCACAATGTTGCTAGCGGCCCGGACCAATACAAAACGGGAAGCTGAGTATCGTCAACAACAGTAGACGTGTTCCATTCTTCAACTATGGGTAAACGACGCCGTTTAACAGCCTTCGAACGCGGGATGATTGTATGTGCTCGAAGCTATGGAGCGAGTATCAGCGAAACAGCACCATTCGTAGGGTGCTCAAGAGCAGCCATCGTTAACGTATTTAAACACTGGACGGTTACCCGGAAAACGGGGTCTGAACATTCGCGTTGTGGCCACCCGCGGATGGTTGATGATCGAACAGAACGGAGACTGTGGCGACTGGTAAAAGAAACAGAAGGGCAACTTGCATCAGATCACTGCTGACCTAATCAGGGGTCCTCCAAAACGGTCTCTGAATGCACTGTCCGCCGCACACTGCATCACATGGGATACGGAAGCTGAAGTCCTGTCCGCACACCTTTGCTGTCTTCAGCCAACAAGTGGAGCACAAGGCTTGGGCTATTGAGCAGTGGAAACAAATCATGTGGTCTGATGAGTCACGATTCCAGTTACATCATGCAGAAGGCCGTGTGAGAATCTGGCGTACACCAGTGCGGGCAGTGGTATGGTCACTGTGGGCAGTGGTATGGTCACTGCGGGCAGTGTTATGGTCTGGGGAATGTTTTCCTGGCATGGTTGAGTCCGTTGATACGTGTTGAACAACTTCTGGATGGCAGAACATACCTCCGTATTGTCGCCAATCAAGTCCACCTTGTCATGCTTATGGTGTATCCCAATGGAGATGGCTACTTCCAGCAAGACAATGCGACATGCCACAGAGCTCCTATTGTGCAGTAGTGGTTCCAGGAACATGACGGGACATTACCTTACTTCGGTGGCTCCCACAATCCCCTGATCTCACTCCAATTGAGCATATGTGGGACGAAGTCGAACGAACAATCAGACGGCCTGATCCACTACCGTCCAATCTACCAAAACTAGACAGTGCTATCCTTCGGGGATGGTGTCAGATTCCTCCCACCACCTTCCAACATCTCGTGGAATCAATGCCAAGAAGAATCACCGCAGTATTAAAGGCAAAAGGTGGCCCAGCGAGATACTGACAGGGTTATCATAATAACATGCTCACTTAGTGTATAGTGAAATGCCTCCACCTCCCCCTTTTCACCAACTTTTCTCTATTAATCCTCTGTACTCCGGGCACCCAAGACCTGATCTTGCTGAGCATCCTTTTTTCTTGCTATTGACCTTGATATCTCCTTCCTAATCTTGCTATTGTTTGTCCTCGATCTCCAAGAACGGTGCAGCAACAAAGATACCTTCTACGAAATGGCACCTGTGACTTGAAATCTGGACCCTTCAACAGCAATAATTGTTCGCAGAAATTCATCGAAAGCGTCATGGCGCCGTCTACTGAACTGTGCAAAATTCGCTGTCTGAGATAAGTAGTAAGGGCAGCCCTTTATATACCACTTCCGGTCATGC
Source organism: Rhysida immarginata (assembly GCA_023313115.1). Taxonomy (NCBI): domain Eukaryota; kingdom Metazoa; phylum Arthropoda; class Chilopoda; order Scolopendromorpha; family Scolopendridae; genus Rhysida; species Rhysida immarginata. The sequence continues at coordinate 45,436 of JAHWFO010113848.1, read as the reverse complement.
CCACCACGCCCTCGCCTCAGGCGGTGGTATACAAACCGGCCTCATGCCACGCTTTTTATCAGCAGAGATAAGATCAAAAGATAAGATAAGCCTAGCGGACCGCCATTTTGGTTGCCATGGCAACGGAGCGGCCATTTTGGATCAGAAGATAAGAGTAGACCAGCTGGTCGCCCCCTCCACCCGCCATTTTGAGAAACGGCGGCCATTTCTGTTTTTCTTCATATTTAGAATCCTATTTTTTAAGAATAATAATTATGCTTTATTCAATAAAGATGAAAAGATAAGAAAGATGAAAAGATAAGAAAAAGGAGAAAGAGAAAGAAGAAGAAACGGAAAAGAGAGAGAGAGAGAGAGAAGAAAAGAAAAAGATGGAGAGAGAAAAAGAAGAGAGGAAAGTGGAAAGAGAGGAAAGAGAAAGAAGAGTGAAGGAGAAGTGGTTTTTGGGGGTACGCTGCCCCTCCCTCCCACCCTGTGCTTGGTGTCGGTGGTCCTGAACCACCTGTACTGTCGCCAGAGCGCTCTTATGGTGACAGTGCAGAGGTTCCGGTCCACCCACGCCTATGCAGGCGGGCGGGCGGTTGAGGCAGCTGGGGCACTTCGAGACTCGACCAGGGCGCTGGTTCCTGTGCAGAAAGTGGAGGGCAGAGCTCAGGTAGTCGTAACACTCCATTGAGATGCCGAGCACCTATGTTACACACAGGGGCAGCCGTCACTGTGAGCCTCGAAGGGGATCGATCTGCACCCCCCTTATGCCGTGGCCAAGGGCATAAGAGCCGTGGTGATTCAGTTAACTAGGGACAGTGTGAAATCCACTTTTAAAGTGGAGAGGCAGATGCTATTGCCTCCACAGGTTTTTAAGATCTGAAAAGATCTTCAGGTGGCATAATGCTACACCCAACGTAAAAAAACACCTCTAACGAGGCAACATGAACTTGGCCCACAGCTTTCGCTGGTCAGAGGTTAACTTCTGACACCTACTCGCTTTGGCCACCCGAGTAGGCAAGTGATCATGTTCGACCACTGGGAACCCTACTCCATGGCTGTGCCTTATTCTGATTGCTGCCACCCAAAAAAATTTGCATTTGTTAATTGTCTATGGGTGAGAGAAACCCACACGTTTTCGATTCGAGTTGGCATTTATATTAGAAGGTTTGTTGTAAAGTCGTTTGGTCCTGGGGTCGAATTTGGCAAAGTTATTCGGCAAAAACAACCTCGTTTCTCAGTGAAATCTAGTACCCTTGGCGTCCGCAGCATGATGACGAGGGCGCGCAATGCGTCCTACGCCTCTCTAAACCGTTAGAAATCGCTCAATAAAGGTTGCTTCCTGCTCTTTTCGACCGTTATCGCACATCCAATGCGCTCTACGTGTTGTTTTTAAACATTCTCGTCAAGTGATTTTCTTTTTTACGCTTTACACAGCGGGAAACATTTGCAAATGTGCGCCGACGCGCTCAGCACTTCGTTACAGCGAGGTTGTTGGCCATTAGGCGCTCCCCTCGAAAACGGGTTGAAAAAAGCATTAAAAATTAAGTTTTTGAGCTCTTTTGGGTCGTTTGCCCACCCCAAAACATTCTAGATGATGTTTATGATGCTCTGGGGGCATGTTGATGTTCTCTATGCTTTACATGCAACGATACATTCGCAATTGCGTTTGGTATCGAAGTAGAGTTTTGTAATGACCTACATGTTCGTTTCTCTTACACAATGTGCGAATATTTGAGTTGTCTTGAATTTACTGGCCATTATTTGCCATCCCTCTGTTCTCATTAACTTTAAATACAGTATACACAGATGTTTCTATATAAATTTTAACAGCACAAGAACATTAACATTTGTGAGGCTGTGCAATGTAATGGGACTCATTTATAACGTTGCATACGTTTTCTCTCGGACCAAATACAACTATTTCTTATATATGCATTAAAATTTTTGTCACTTTTTACAAGGGTGCACGTTTATATCTCTTCTATACAGTGATCATTATGAGAAAACGTTCGCATTCTAGTGTTTTTCAACTAGCAAACTCAACGTTTATTTCGTATATATATGTTTAAGTTCCCTTGCTGTCCACTACGTTCTGTGGGCGTTTCATTCGTTGCTTCTTCGCGAAACTGTGAAATTTTCCGAAATGGAAGATATCCAACTGAATTCTCATAAAATTCAAGCAATATCCAGGCAACTTCTGTTGTTATGTGCGTTTCTATTTTGATTCTATTGAATATTTGTGCCAGGATCAATGATCAATGTGCTGAACTCATTGGGTTAAACTACCCATCACCGACTCTAAGAGTTTTTATATGCCATCTTTGTTAAACTCCATCTCTCCACCCTCTCTCTCTCATTTTTTCTTTTTTATTTTTTTTTAAAAATAAAAATAATTAACTTTTTTCACACACAACTGTATGTTTATTATCTTGTAGAGTTATGAACGTCATATTTATTCAAATAATAATAATAATGCAACCAAAATAATAATGAATTTCACTCATGTTAATGGTGTTGTATTTTTTAGAGGTACAAGTTGAAATCTCATTGAATGCACTAAGTTTTAAATCTCGTTGTTTTAAAAATTTACTTGTTCTACTTGTTCTTCACCCTGTTTTTTGTGTTGTTAGGTTGATTCTAATTTAATTCTATTGAATATCTGTGACAGTATGTGGCAAATGTGCTTTTGATACATTGAAATGAATTGTATGCACATTGTAAGATTGTTACCAGCCTGAGCTTTTGTGAAGTGCAGGTACACTGCACAAGTGCTTACTAAGAATTCACTAAGCATTTTCATGACATTTAAAAAAAAAATTAAAATTGGAGATATTTTCACATACATTATCCAAGCTTTAATCAGGAGTTTATGATTATGTGGACTTGTTTAATATTTCTTATGGATACATTGATGTATGTTTTAAAAATGATCACTGCATTTTTTTTCTGTCATAAACCAGAAGAATGTTTTCCTGAAACGAGGGAATAGTAGCTTTGTTGTTTCTCCATTCAAATAAATAAAAATTGAAATATGGAAATAAAGTGTCTGCACTCTGACTTCTTGTTTAAAGAGTCATTTTGAACTATTTAAACTCCAAAGATTTGAGAAATAAAATATTCTTTGCTTTTAAAAGATCTTTTAATTAGAATAAATTCAAGTAGATTTGCACAAGTTACTGTTTTTAAGTAAAGTTTTTTCAACATTAAATGCAATTGCCTACTTATCACTATCCAATAAACCATGATTGGCTTTAAATGAATTCATTTTGCTTTTCATTTCAACAATTTTAAAGTCTGTTCATTAGAAAGTTGACAACTGGCTACACATGTGCTTACTGTGAATTCACTATGTTTTAATCAGGACTTTTGCAGATATATGATCTTTCTTCTTATTGTTAGTAAACCACCAAAATGTGTAAATTTTCCAGTTTCATGCATACGTATTGCCAAATTTACTTGTTCTACACAGAAAAAAGCCAAAATGTGTGGATTTTTAGTTTCATTCACACTTTTTGACAAATTTTCCTATTTTCCACAGAAAAACACCAGTTTAAATGATCACAACATGATCACAACGCTCTCCTGTGATAAACTTGAAGAGCGTTCCCCTGAAAGAAAGGAATGACAGCTTTGTCGTTCTACATATCTATTTATATATATAAAGAAGGATGTTTGTGGGTCTGTCTGTGGGTCTGTACGTTTTTTATACAAATCTACAGTTTTATTCCGATCTTGATAAAATTTCGCATACATGACCTTTAAAGCATGAGGAAGGTCACTGTCTACCTCAGATTTCGGAAAAATAATAATTATCGATAAAAAATCGATATTCATGGTTATGGCAAGGCATATTAATGAGAAACAATGCAAGACAAAGTTTTTGCAACAATGGTATCAACACGCAATTCACAAACACTCTGCACGGACCAACAATATATATCTCATGACCAACAATGCAAATAAAAGTTTGTGCAACAATAGGTATCAACAATGGTTTCAACACGCAATTCACCAATAACAATGAGCTCAAAATGATGATGCAATGATAAAGCAATCCATTCCAAGAATTATAACAATGAAATTAAAATGATGATGCAATATGGATAAGTTTCAATTTGTAACAATGCATAGAATTCCTGTTATTCAGGCTTTTCTTAGAAAAGAGAGTTCTTAGTACTTAACAATTTCTTGAAAATCTTTAAAAATGATCAGTAAATGGAGATAATGGAGAGTTAGCAGACTACTGAGAAAGAG
>JAHWFO010113848.1:10802-26197 GCA_023313115.1 Rhysida immarginata | reverse complement strand
TTTAAGGACACTGGAAGCGTAGCCCACAAGAAAGGTGCTGGTAGGCCTACCGTCAGTGAGGAAGTCATTGAGAAGGTGCGAGATGCGTTCCAACGGAGCCCTACGAAGTCAACTCGGCGCGACAGCTTGGAATTGCGAGTCCCACGATCTACGGTGATGAAAGTGATGCATAAGCATTTGAAATTGTATGCCTACAAAGTTCAGATTGTTCAGGAACTAAAGCCCGACGATAAACCGCAACGGTTTGCATTCGCGGAGCTCATTCTGCACAAAATTGATGTGGACAACACGTTCTTGGATAAAGTGGCTTTCTCAGATGAGTCAACATTTCATGTTTCCGGGCGTGTGAACAGACACAACTGTCGCATTTGGGGATCAGAGAACCCTCATGAAGTCCGTGAACATGTTAGAGACAGTCCGAAGGTCAATGTGTGGTGCGTGTTCACTGTCATTGAAGTGATTGGACCATTCTTCTTCACAGAGCAGTCGGTGAATAGCATTACGTACCTTGACATGCTGCAATGTTATGCTATACCGCAGCTTGAACAACGACAACCAGATGTTATTTTTCAACAGGATGGTGCACCGCCAAACTGGGGAACGATTGTGCGGCGATACCTGGATGAACAATTTCCTGGTCGTTGGATTGGCCACGGGGGGCCGATTTCATGGCCTCCGCGATCTCCTTACATCACACCACTCGATTTTTTCTTGTGGGGATATGTAAAGGACCGCGTGTACTCCAGCAAAGTGCGTGATCTTGATGAATTGAAGGAAAGGATTGTGGCAGTCATTGCAACAGTGACACCTGAAATGCTGCGGAATACATGGCGTGAAATCGAATATCGAATGGATATTCTGCGAGTCACTGCAGGAGCACACGTTCAAGTGCTGTAACTTCGAAATATCTCATGGCCAACAATGTAAGTAAAAGTTTGTGCAATAATGGTATAAACACGCAATGCACCAAAACTAGGTAGGGATCAATAATATATATCTCATGACCAACAATGAAATACATAGTTTGTGCAATATAGATAAGGTTTAATTTGTAACAATGCATAGACTTTCTGTTATTCAGACTTTTCTTAGAATTGAGAATTCTTAGTAGTCTACTTAACAATTTCTTGAAAATCTTTCGGAATGATCAGTAATTGGAGGTAATGGAGAGTTAGCAGACTATTGAGAAAGAGTGGAAACAGGACAGAGGAAGCGGTCCTTTAGCTCCGTGCTACTGAGCAAATGGAAAGCATGATAATAGAAGATTTGGCGACCACTAGACTACAAAAAGAGATGAATCGCCAAGTTTTGCTTCCAGATATCGAGAGAATAGTGGATATTGCAACAACATCAAGTGTACATCTATAGTAATATTATATGAATAAGAAATTATTTACACTATCAGTGAAAGAAAATCTTGGGTATAAAGTATTCAGTGATGTTATCCGGTGGTGAAGATGGATATCAATTTAATCTGAGGCAAGTCAACAAGAGGTAAAATAAGGTTCCGGTATATCACCTAGAATTTCTGTTTTAAGGATCTTTCTTAGAATGGATAGTACCTCTGATCTCTGTTGTATTGATTGAGTTATTATTTAACCAATTGGGAATCATAATTTAATTTTTTGAGATTGTTCAATATACCTACAAGTGTAATTATCCCGGGCTACTCCGGGGAACCTCTGCTAGTCTTCTATAATCGGTACTAACAGAGGACCCGGCGTTGCCCCGGATAATTACGTTTGTAGGTAAACAGAACACCCTGAAATAGCTAAATTAAACCTCCAAATTGGTTAATTAATAACTCAATCACTACAGTATAGAGCGAAAAGAATATCCAATCTACGAAAAATCCGAAAGACAGGAATTTACCTCTTCACTGAAAAAATCCATTCTAGGTGATATAACGGGTCTTGATTTACCTAAAAAAACATCAAGTCGACCGAAGCGCAGTAGCTGAACAACATGAAAACACAGAAAGCATAAGAATTAATCGTGCGGCCAAGAATAGTAGTAGAATAAATTTCATAAGCTAGCTTTTTAAAGACTCACAATGGATGGACCTCTCCAAGGATGCCTTCTAATCTAAAAAATTATTTACTCACGTAATCTTACTTTAGATGTACACTAGATGTTGTTGCAATTTCCTTTCTTCGTTCGATGTCTTGAATTAAAAATTGGCCATTCATCACTTTGTGTAGTCTAGCAGTCGCCGATTCTTTTATTTACTTCCTTACCATTTGCTCAATACAGCACAGAGCAAAAGGAGTTCTTCCTCTATCGTCTTTCACTCTTTCTCAATAGTCTGCTAGCTCATTATCTCCAGCTACTGATCATGTCTAAAGATTTGCAAGAAGTTGTTATGTACTAAGTATTCCCTTTTCTAAGAAAAGCCTGAATAACAGGAATTCTATGTATTGAATTAAATATTGCACAAACTTTGCCTACCATTGTTGGTTATGAGACACATATTGTTGATCCTTGCATAGTGTTGGTGAATTGCGTGTTGTTATCATTGTTGATACTTATTGTTGTAAAAACTTTGTCTTGCAGTGTTGGTCATGAGATATTTCTCATTAATATGCCCTGCCATAACCAAGAATATCGATTTTTTATCAATAATTATTATTTTTTCGAAATCTGAGGTAGACAGTGATCTTTCACATGCTTTGAATGTCATGTATGCGAAATTTTATCGAGATAGGAATAAAACTGTAGATTTGTATAAAAAACAAACAAACCCACAAACAAACAGGCCCAAAAACATCCCTCTTTATATATATATATCTATTTATATATATCTCTCTCTATACATAAAAAAGGATGTTTGTTTGTTTGTTGGTTTGTGTGTTTGTTTGTTTGTTTTTATACATATCTACAGTTTTATTCCGAACTTGATAAAATTTCGCATACATGACCTTCAAAACATGAGGAAAGTCACTGTCTACCTCAGATTTCGAAAAAATAATAATTACTGATAAAAACTCGATATTAATGGTTAAGACAGAGCATATAAATGAGAAATATCTCATGACCAACAATGCAAGGCAAAGTTTGTGCAACAATAGGTAACAACAATGGTATCAACACGCAAATAACAAACACTCTGCACGAACCAACGATATATATATATATATCATGACCAACAATGCAAGGAAAAGTTTGTGCAATATACATAGGTTTCAATGCACAGAATTCCTGTTATTCAGGTTTTTCTTAGAAAAGAGAGTTCTTAGTACTTAACAATTTCTTGAAAATCTTTAAAAATGATCAGTAAGTGGAGATAGTGAGTTAGCAGACTATTAAGAAAGAGTGAAAGACGATAGAGGAAGCACTCCTTTAGCTCCGTGCTGTATTGTGCAAATGGTTATCAAGTAAATAAAAGAATCGGCGACGCTAGACTACCCAAAGTGATGATTGGCCAAGTTTTGCTTCAAGTCATTGAGAGAAGAGTGGGAATTGCAACAACGTCAAGTGTACATCTGACTAAAAAATTATTTAGGCCAGCAGTGGCATACTTGTAGAAGTCCATCTATTTTGAGCTTTAAACATTTTTTTTCGAATTTTCATTATTAATTTTTGCTGTATTATTTCTTAGCGTTTTCATGTGTTCATTTTTAGAAATTGCAAAATTTGTTTACTTACAAGTGTAATTATCCGGGCAACGCCGGGTACCTCTGCTAGTCTTTCTATATATATAAAGAACGATGTTTGTTTGTTGTTTGTTTGTGGGTTTGTTTGTTTGATTGTTTGTTTTTTTATACAAATCTATAGTTTTTATCCGAGCTTGATAAAATTTCGCATACATGACCTTCAAAGCATGAGGAAGGTCACTGTCTACCTCAGATTTCGAAAACAAAATAATTATTGATGAAAAATCGATATTCATGGATATGGCAGTTCAAATTAATGAGAAATATCTCATGACCAATAATGTAAGACAAAGTTTTTGCAACAATAAGTACAAACAATGGTATCAACTCGCAATTCACAAACATTCTGCACAGACTTATAATATATATCTCATGACCAAGAATGCAAACAAAAGTTTGTGCAACAATAGGCATCAACAATAGTGTCAACACGCAATGCACCAACACTCTGCAAAGATCAACAATATAGAACTGAGCCGCTAAATTATTTTGACCTCCTGACAGTTTTAGGCAAATGAGCTATTGCGTCACAGCACTACCGCTACAGGTCTAGAAAGCTATAAAAAGGGAATGCAGGTGAGGTGAACCATCAGTTGCACTCTGTTTTTTGCGTGATTTAACTGAGTTTGAACGCTGGATGATCGTCGGCGCGCGCAGTGTCGGAACCAGTATCAGCAAAACTTGTGATATGTTCAAGACATTCAGTTTTAAATGTTTACAGAGAGTGGACTACCAAGCAAAAAACTGGCTCTCAACGTCAAGCGTGTGGTCGTCACAGGCTCCTCAATGCTCGACCTGAAAGGAGATTGGCCAGAGTTGTCCAGGGCGACAGAAGAGCAACAGTGCTTCAAATAGCAGCCAATTTTAATCAAGGACAAACTGTGGCCGCCTCTGAACGAACTGTTTGCCGCTCATTACAGCGTTTAGGCCATGGAAGCCGACCACCAGTTCGAAACCCTCTACTGTCAGCCTTGAACAAGATCAGACGTCTCCAGTTCGCCAAGGAGCAAAGGATTGGACAGTAGATGACTGGAAAAGGGTCATGTGGTCCGATGAGTCACAATTTCAAATGTACCATGCAGATGGCAGGGCTAGAATATGGAGAAAACAAAACGAAAGCATGGACCCCACCTGCATCGCCACAACACTTCAAGTTGGTGGCGGCATTATAATGGTTTGGGGGATGATTTCTTGGCATTGTTTGGATCTTTTGATTTCTCTGCACGAACCTGTACGTGCCCAAGATTATTTAAGTATTGTCGCAGATCAAATACATCCCGTTATGTTAATGGTGTACTCTGACGAGGATGGAAACTTCCAGCAGGACAATGCTCCTTGTCATAAGGCTTGCATCGTCCTCATATGGTTCGAAGAACATGCCGGAGAGTTTACCTTGCTTCGTTGGGCTGCACAATCGCCAGATTTAAATCCCATAGAGAATTTGTGGGATGAGATCGAATGGGCCATCAGGCAGCGGGATCTAGCACCATCAAATCTGCAGAAATTGGAAGGTGCAGTTCTTCAGAGTTGGTCTCAAATTCCTCCTACAACCTACCAACATCTCATTGAATCCATGCCCCGAAGAATCCAAGTAGTAATAAGAACGAAAGGTGGCCCAACACTGTATTAAGGGGGTGGTCATAATAATTTGGCCACTCAGTGTATGTCTCATGACCAACAATCCCAGGCAAAGTTTGCGCAATATAGAATTCAATGCATAGAATTACAGTTATTCAGGCTTTTATTAGAAAAGAGAATTCTTAGTACTTAAGAATTTCTTGAAATTCATTAATAATGATCAGTAACTGGAGATAATGAGTTAGCAGACTACTGAGAAAGAGTGAAAGACGATAGAGGAAGCACTACTTTATCTCCGTGCTTTATTGAGCAAATAGTAAGCAAGTAAATAGAAGAATCGGCGACCGCTAGACTACAAAAAGTGATAAATAGCCAAGTTTTTATTCAAGACATCGAGAGCCGAAATGGAATTGCAACAACATCAAGTGTACATCTAAAGTAAGATTACGTGAGTAAGAAATTATTTAGACTAGCAGTGGCATCCTTGAAGAGATCCATCCATTGTGAGCCTTTAAAAATTTTTTTTTCAAATGTTTATTAAGAATTTTTACTGTATTAATTTAAAGCGTTTTCATGTGTTTATTTTTAATATATTTCAAAATTTATTCAAAAAAAAAAGTCTGAGCCACACAGGGGTTATTACCTAGCTTATTTGGTACAGAGCAGATCCAAACATTTCATAAAAATATATGTTGACTATATTCTGTTGGAAAGTGTATATTTTGGAAATGGAAATGCTGATAATGGGATGACTGAACGTTCGTTTCCAAGAATTATTGATAACGAGCATAAAATGATGATGCAGTGAGAGAACATTAATAAGGCAGAGTCTATTGATGAGGCAATAGATTCGCGCGTGTTGCCTTTGAACTCCGGTATATCACCAGAACTTTTCTTATTTTTCATAGAATGGATAGTCCCTTTGCTTTGTGTTGTATTGATTGAGTAATTGTTTAACCAATTGGGAGTTATAATTTTATTGTTGAGATCTATCTCTTTACCCACAAGTGTAATTAACCCGGGCAACGTCGGGTACCTCTGCTAGTAGAAAGATATATGAAGAAGAATGTTTGTTTGTATGTTTGTGGGTTTGTTTGTTTGTTTGTTTGTTTTTTATACAAATCTACAGTTTTATTCCGATCTAGATAAAATTTCGCATACATGACCTTCAAATCATGAAGAAGGTCACTGTCTACCACAGATTTCGAAATAATAATAATTATTCATAAAAAAATCGATATTCATGGTTATGCCAGGCCATATTAATGAGAAAATCTCATGACGAAAAATGCAAGACAAAGTTTTTGCAACAATAAGCGTCACCAATGGTATCAACACGCAATTCACAAACACTCTGCACGGACCAACAATATATATCTCATGACCAACAATGAAAGGCAAAGTTTGTGCAATATAGATAAATTTCAATTTGTAACAATGCAGAGAATACCTGTTTTCAGGCTTTTCTTAGAAAAGAGAGTTCTTAGTACTTACCAATTCTTGAAAATCTTTAAAAATGATCAGTAAATGGAGATAATGAAGAGTTAGCAGACTATTGTGAAAGTGTCTAAAGACGACAGAGGAAGCACTCCTTTAGCTCCGTGCTGTATTGAGCAAATGGTAAGTAAGTAAATAGAAGAATCGGCGAACGCTAGACTACAGAAAGTGATGAATGGCCAAGTTTTATTCAAGACATCGAGAGAAGATGGGAATTGCAACGACATCAAGTGTACATCTAAAGTTAGATTACGTGAGTAAGAATTTATTTAGACTAGTAGTGGCATCCTTACATAGTGAGCTTTTAAAAAGTTTTTTTATCGAATTTTCATTAAGAATTTTCACTGCATGAATTCTAAGCATTTTCATCCGTTTATATTTAAGATATATCAAAATTTAATCAAAAAAAAAACAAAGGGTCACGCCGGGGTTATCACCTAGCTTACTGGGTACCACAGCAGATCCAAACATTTCATAAACACATTTTGACTATATTCTGTGTGAATGTGAATATTTTGGAAACTGAGATGATGATAATGCGATCATTGAACGTTCATTTCCAAGAATTATTAATAATGAGCATAAAATCACGATGCAGTTACAAAACATAAATAACACAGCATCTATTGAGGAGGAAAAGGAGTCACTCATGTCTCCCTTGAGCTCCATGTCAAACATTCAGACGACTGGCAATAATTTAGGTGTCTGTAATGGAAACATCTGAACAACGGAAGTTTCGAATAGAGCCAGAGGGTATAAGAGCCTCTGCGTCAAGGGCAAGAAAAACTTGAGTCTAAATCATCTGGTGATGCTCCGCAGTGGTGAGGTAAGACAAGAAGAGTTTAGATAAAGTCCCTGTATATCACCTAGACTTTCTGTTTTTCGTGTTTTTCTTAGATTGCATAGTCCCTTTGCTCTGTGTTGTACTGATTGAGTTATTATTTAACCAATTGTGAGTTAAAATTTAATTTTTTGAGATTGTTTACTTTACCTACAAGTGTAAATATCCCGGGAAACGCCGGGTACCTCTGCTAGTCTTTCTATATATATAAAGAAGGATGTTTTTTTGTGGGTTTGCTTGATTGTTTGTTTGTTTGTTTCTTATGCAAATGTACAGTTTTATTCCGATCTTGATGAAATTTTGCATACTTGCCCTTCAAACCCTGAGTAAAAATAATTGTCTACCTCAGATTTCGGAAAAATAATAATTTTCGTTAAAAAATCGATATTCATGGTTATGGAACGGCATATTATTTAGAAATATCTCTAGACCAACAATGCAAGGCAAAGTTTGTGCAACAATAGGCCCGTCGTGTGCGCATCAACAATGGTCTCAATGCGCAATTCACCAATAACAATGAGTACAAAATGATGCAATGATAGAAAGTTCATTTCAAAGAATTATAACAATGAACATAAAATGATAATGCAATGACAGAACATTCGTTTCCAAAAATTATTAACAATGAGCAGGAAATGGATATAATAGACGATATAGATAGTGCAGTCTCTCACAAAGAGGCAAAAAAGGTACACGTGTCTTCCTTCAGCTTCCTAATAAGCGTTCAGACGATTGGGAAAAGTGTGTGTGTTTCTTTGTGTATGTGTGTGTGTGTGTGTTTGTGTGTTTGGCATGTTTGAGCAGTGCATAACCTAATAAATACATCAACTCGAATCATTAAACCAAAAAAGCATACGATTTATCTGTGTTCTGCTATTTAATAATCGTTCGAAGGAACCCTATTAATTCATACCTATCGTAATGCCACCAAAGAAAAGAAAGAGCATTGGTCAGAGAAACCCTGCAGCTAAGAGACAAAAAACTGTCCGGGCGTCAGAGGCACCTCAACAACGGAGCTTTGTCTGCAGGGCGAGCTGCAACATCAAGGGCAAGGGAAACTTCGGAGGAAAGAGAGCTTCGTGTGCAGCAGGAGCGTATGCGAGCTGCAACTTCAAGGGCAAGGGAAACTTCGGAAGAAAGATAGCTTCTTATACAGCAAGAACGTAAGCGAGCTTCAACGTCAAGGGCAAGGGGAATTTCTGAGGAAAGAGAGCTTCGTCTACAGCAGAAGCATGTGCAAGCTGCAACGTCAAGGGCAAGGGAAACTTCGGAGGAAAGAGAGCTTCGTACACAGCAGGAACCTATGCGAGCTGCAACGTCAAGGGCAAGGGAAACTTCGGTGGAAAGAGAGCTAGGTATACAACGAGTTCGAAGTAGAACGGAAGAATTAAGGGTAGTGAATCAACCTTCTGATTTAAAATTAGCCGTATTTAATTACAATTCTGAATACGATTTCAGCAGATTCCAAACATTTCCTAAAAAAATATAAGGGCATACAATTCAAGCTTCCAAATGACATCGTTTGGCGCGTCATCAATAGTGCAAAAAGGTGGATTCATGCCTGCTTTTAAGGTTCAGGGTCAAATTTACCACAGAGCTAGATCATTTCTTCCCCTTCCAGGTGAAAATCCAAAATTTCTTCAAATTTACTACATGGGCGATGAAATATTAGAGGCTGATCAACGATGTGCTAATATATCTGGCGTGCGACAAGACATCGTTTTAAGTCTGCAGAGACTATTTCATTCGCACAACTACCTGGAAAAATGTTTAAAACAGCATTAGAAAGGATGCCTACAGACGAGTACAAAGTAGTCATACGGGCAGACAAGTGGCCATCTGGTGAACATGAACGGCGCTTTAACGCCCCAACCATTAACGATGTAGCTATACTCATGGTTGATCTGGAAGAGTACGATTGCTGACATAATTGTTCAGAGTACGTGACATAATTGTTCGGAGATGAAGTGAAAATTTGCTGAGGATTCCAGAAACACACCGTTCATATGATGCTCTGCAGTATCCTCTTATCTTCTTTGATGGCGAGAATGGTTACCACTTTAACATAAAACAAATCGATCCTCTCACAGGAAATACGACGCAAAAAATAATATCTTCTATGGAGTTTTATGCATACCGCATTATGCTGAGAGAGAGATCCTCAAACCACATCTTACGATTCCGCCAGTTGTTTCATCAATACATCGTAGATATGTACGCGAAGGTCGAATGTGAACGGCTTCTTTATATTAGGTTAAATCAGAAAAAACTGCGTGTTGATGATTATATTTATCTAAGGGATGCTGTGGCTAATGACCGAAATGTCGCTGATATAGGAAGGATGGAAATATTACCGGCTACGTTCACTGGCAGTCCGAGACAAATGAACGAATATGCTCAAGACGCTATGTCCTATGTCCGCAATCATGGCCGTCCGGATCTATTTGTAAACATTACGTGCAACCCTAAGTGGCCAGAGATTAAAGTTGAGCTTTTGGAAGGCCAATCACCGATTGATCGTCATGATTTAACAGCGAGAGTATTTAAGCAAAAACTAATTAAATTTACTGATGTTATTCCGAAAAGCCATATATTTGGAGAAAACCGCTGTTGGATGTATGGTCGAATGGCAATAGCGAGGTCTTCCACATGCGCACATGTTGGTATGGCTTAAAGAAAAAAATCCTACCGATTGAAATAGATAATATAATTTCTGCTGAACAGCCAGATCTTCAACAGGATCCATTGCTATTCGAAGTAGTGTCAAAGAACATGATCCATGGGCCGTGCGGACCTTAAACCATTAGACACCGTGCATGAAAGATGGCAAATGTACTAAGAACTATCCACGACAGTTCATTGATGAGACACAACGATGGTTACCGTTTACACAGAAGATGGAAACCTGAAAATGGGGGCTTCACAGCGACTGTTACAGTTAAGGTTAACAACCAAAACAGAGATATCGAAATTGATAACAGGTGGGTTGTGCCTTATTCCCCTCTTCTTACAAAAATGTTTCAAGCACACATCAATGTCGAGTACTGCCACTCTTTTAAATCAATTAAGTACGTTTGGAAATACGTCACTAAAGGCAGTGACATGGCCGTTTTCGGGTGAGCCAATGAAAATGCGGTGGATGAAGTAACTCAGTACCAATTGGGGAGATATATTAGCAGTAATGAGGCTTTTTAGCGCCTCCTAACGTTTCAAATCCACGAACGATACCCAACGGTTTTCCACTTAAGCGTTCACTTAGAGAACGGACAGAGAGTATACTTTACGGAAAAGAATGCTCAACAGAGAGTGGAAATGCCTCCAAACACAACATTAACAGCGCTTTTCCAGTTGTGCCAGCAAGATCCATTTGCAAAGATATTACTCTATGTCGATGTCTTTTATTGAAGACATTCTGAGAGAGGTGCAAAGAGCTAACCCTATCATTAACTCAGGTTATACAGCGGGAATAATGAAACAAGCGCTTATACTTCTTGAGGACAAATGTATCTCTATTAACGGCAAAACTCTCTTGCAGCTTGGGCTATAGGCGCCGAATCGAAATGGTCAAGAGGTCCTAGATACTGATTTTTGGAAGGAAAGGAACATTAATGCTCTCCAGCTTTTTCTTGAAAAGAATATACCCCTATTAGTCTCAGACCAGAGGCAAGCCTATGACGCTGTTTTAAGTCTCATTCAGGATGGAAATGGTGGCATTTGCTTCCTTGATGCGCCCGGGGGAACTGGAAAAACATTTCTGATAAATATTTTGCTGGCTGAGATTCGCCAAAGAAATGAAATTGCTTTCACTATAGCATCTTCTGGGGTAGCATCTACACAGTTAGTTGGTGGTCGAACAGCGCATTCAGCTCTGAAGCTACCATTAAATCTGCAGCTTTCAGAACGGCCCATTTGCAACATAAGCAAAGGCTCCAGTCAGGCACAAGTGCTCAAGCATTGCAAACTAATCGTTTGGGACGAATGCACCATGGCCCACAAAAAGGCACTAGGAGCACTTGATCGCACTTTGCAAGACATACGGGGAACTGGGCGGCTGATGGAAGGTATTGTTGTCCTCCTGGCAGGACGATTTTAGACAAACCATGCCAGTTGTTCCACGCTCTACGCCAGCCGATGAACTTCACGCCTGTCTTAAGTCCTCGACCTTATGGAGGCATGTGCGCAAAATGGATCTCAAGACGAATATGAGGGTTCATTTACGAGGAGAAACAAGTGCAGAACAGTTATCACAGCAATTGCTGTTAATCGCCAATGGAGAAGTTCCTGTCGACCCCACTACCGGTGTAATTTCGTTTCCCTCAAATTTCTGCAATATGGTCTCTTCACTCGACGAGCTGATAACTAAAGTGTTTCCAGATACATAAGAGAATATCAAATTCCCGCGATGATTGTGCGAAAGGGCCATTTTAGCTCAAAAAAACGACAGCGTTTAATATGTTAATGAATCTTATTCAGGAAATGCTCCCCGGCAACTCTGCCATCTTTTCATGTATTGATACACTAATGGACATGGAGCAAGCTGTGCATTGCCCTACAGAATTTTTAAATTCCCTTGAACCCCCAGGAATGCCGCCATATAAGCTCACTTTAAAAAAAGGATCCCCTACTATGCTGTTACGTAACCTCGACCCACCAAGGCTGTGCAATTGAACAAGACTAACCGTGAAGAATATATTGCCGAACCTAATAGAGGCCACGATCAACACGGGGAATGCCGCAGGTGAAGACGTATTCATTCCTGGCATTCCATTAATACCCAGTGATACAAATATGCTCTTCCATAACATGCAATTGCAGTTTCCCATATGGCGTTCATTCGCTATGAGTATCAACAAGGCCCAGGGGCAATCGCTTTGTGTGGCAGGAATTAACTTGGAAAGGCCATGTTTTTCACACGGGCAATTATATGTAGCTTGCTCAAGAGTCGGCACCCCAGATAATTTGTTTGTTTACGCCCTGGACGGACAAACAAAAAACATAGTGTAACGTCCACCTTTGGAGTAAAAGCTGGGATATAAATAAAATTGTCTGGAGAGCGCAATCGAAACTCGGCTGGAGAATCCAGGCACCAGAAACCATAACAGTCTTTTTTATATACCCGAAACAATTGCATGTGTTTAACTGAAGCAAATCAACATCCATCTTGAGGTTGTTCTGCTGACCTATAACTATAATTATCCCGGGCAAAGCCGGGTATCTTTGCTAGTTCTATATAAATAACTGGCAGAGGACCATGCATTGAATTCTACATTGAACAAACTTTGCCTGGCATTGTTGGTCATGAGACATATATCGTTGATCCTTGCATAGTGTTGGTGCATTGCGTGTTGACACCATTGTTGATACCTATTGTTGCACAAACTTTTTGTTACATTGTTGGTCATGAGATATATATGGTTGGTTCGTGCTGAGTGTTTGTGAATTGCGTGTTGATACCATTGTTGAAACTTATTGTTGCAAAAACTTTGTCTTGCATTGTTGGTCATGAGATATTTCTCATTAATATGCCCTGCCATAACCATGAATGTCGATTTTTTTTATCAATAATTATTATTTCATCGAAATCTGAGGTAGACAGTGACCTTCCTCATGCCTTGAAGGTGATGTATGGGAAATATTATAAAGATCGGAATAAAACTATAGATATATACATAAAGAGGCATGTCTCTTTGTTTGTTTGTTTGTGGGTTTGTTTGTTTGTTTTTTATACAAATCTACAGTTTTATTCCGATCTTGATAAAATTTCGCATACATGACCTTCAAAGCATTGGAAAGGTCACTGTCTACCTCAAATTTCGAAAAAATAATAATTATTAATAAAAAATCGATATTCATGGTTATGGCAAGGCATATTAATGAGAAATATTTCATGACCAACAATGCAAGACAAAGTTTTTGCAACAAAAAGTATCAACAATGGTATCAACACGCAATGCACCCACACTATGCAAGGATCAACAATATATGTCTCATGACCAACAATGCAAGGCAAAGTTTGTGCAATATAGAATTCAATGCATAGAATTCCTGTTATTCAGGCTTTTCTTAGAAAAAAAATTCTTGTTACTTACCAATTTTTTGAAAATCTTTAAAATGATCAGTAACTGGAAGTAATGAGTTAGCAGACTATTGAGAAAGAGTGAAAGACGATAGAAGAAGCATTCCTTTAGCTCCGTGCTGTATTGAGCAAATGGTATGCAAGTAAATAGAAGAATCGGCGACCGCTAGACTACACAAAGTGATGAATGCCCAATTTTTGTTTCAAGACATCGAAAGAAGAAAGAAAATTGCAACAACATCAAGTGTACGAGGTCTGTTCAAAAAATACGTAGACTGTTTGAATTGCACGGGCCATGATGGTCCCAATCAAAATTGCTTGGTGTCGCCATCTTCTGACAGATCCGCTGATTACAAGGCAGTTTTTTGATTGCAAATATCAGTATTGGTTGATTAGCTACGCGGTTGTTTGTGAAGTGTGTTTTTTTTCGTTTGGCGGATTTTTAGAATGAGTGACTTGAACGAGCAAAGAGTTGCTGTGAAATTTTGTGTTAAACTCGGAAAAACTGCCACTGGACGAGTGGAAAAGGCCAGAAATGTGGACGAGAGGTGACTGGTTGTTTCATCACGACAACGCTCCAGCCCATTCAGCCCTCAGAACTCGAGAGTTTTTGGCCAAACACTCGATCACTGTTCTTCCTCACCCACCCTACTCACCTGACCTCGCTCCTTGTGACTTCTTCTTGTTTCCCAAACTCAAAAGACCTTTGAAAGGAAGGAGATTTGAGACGATTTCCGACATAAAGGCAAATGCGACGAAGGCGCTGAAGGACATCACAAAAGAAGCGTTCCAGGACTGTTTCCAAAAGTGGAAACACCGTTGGGATAAGTGTGTGCGTCGGGGAGGAGAGTAGCACAATTTTTGCCAAACGTTCATGATCTTCCCTGAAATGCACCCAAATTAGTGGATTTACAGTTTCGTGCACAATTTTTGCCAAACGTTTATGATTTTCACTGAAATGCAACCAATTGCGCGGATTTACACTTTCGTGCTTTGAAGGGGACCCAGATGTGTAACTTCTGAATAGAGTATATTTTGTTTTATGACGTCAGTCTACGTATTTTTTGAACAGACCTCGTATATCTAAAGTAAGATTACGTGAATAAAAATTTATTTAGACTAGAAAGCATCCTTGGCGAGTTCCATCCAGTGTGAGCCTTTAAAAATTTTTTTTTCGGTAAATCAAGTCCCCATATATCTACTAGAATGGATTTTTTCAGTGAAGAGGTAAATTCATGTCTTTCGGATTATTATTATTAGAATGGATAGTCCCTTTGCTCTATATTGTAGTATTTGAGTTATTATTTGAGTTATTTGGGTTAACAAATTTGGAGGTTTAATTTAGCTTTTTGAGGTTGTTCTGTTTACTTACAAGCGTAATTATCCCGGGCAACGCCGGGTCTTCTGCTAGTTATATATTATAACGGTTCAGTTCTGCCCGTTATGTTCGTTGTTTTTCTGTTTATGTTTTTTTTGTTATTACCCGAATGTTAAAAGTCGATTTGAAATGAATTTTATTTTATTTAAAGAAATAATGAACTTTACACGATTTACAGCAATTGTTGTTAAGCCACCATTGTCGCAGTGTCGCAGCTAATCATCATTGTCTGGTAACAAAGGTCGGCTGGCACTGGGGTGTTGGAAAAAAATGGTGGTGGAAGAGAATCAAAGAAATTGAGGAGGTGATTGTTTTTCTTTGGAACGAATAAGTAAAAAAAGAGAAGAAAAGGAGGGGTAGAAAAAAAAAAAA
>JAHWFO010113847.1:0-13215 GCA_023313115.1 Rhysida immarginata | reverse complement strand
AATCACTGTCTAATCGATAAGAACACGATTGGTACGGCTCCTACGCATGTACACCGGCCTCTGGGCTGAACTTGCGAAATGAGGAGATTAGTCATAACATGAGGCGAATTCTTAAAATTTGATAGTAGGAAAAAGGCTGTACACTGAGGACCCCGTCCTCAAGGAAAACAGCAACGCAATAGGCGTAAAACGGCAGAGGAGTCAGGCAATGCTCCTGCAATATAAAGAGAAAGCATACCATTAGACATGCACATGGAACGCTCAATGCGCGTGAGACTCAGTGTGGGACAAAATATTTTTATGAGCAAAAGAGAGGGTAGAAGACAGGTTAAGGAGACCAGCTTACCTCTGCGGTTGAAAAAGGGCACCTAGATCCTCCTCCAAGTAGGCACTTAGTCCCCAGGGCGCAATTATCGTCCAGCTTCCAAATCCAACCTTAGAAAACGTCTTTTCGTGACGTGGCTCAGGAACTTTGATCCAGTATGGGAGTCCGTATATCCAAACCAGGTTATGGTACGCCGTTAACGAAGAGAAGACTTGATGCAGCCAACGTTCTCGCTGGATTCCGCCACCTTCGGCGTGGACGCCGTTACTCGAAGAACTTTGCGGGTAGTTCTGCGACGCACATCTGCTGCCTATGACGTCGGTCCTTGCTCGCCCCGGCTCGTTGCTCAATTTGACGACGACAGGTCCTTTGGAGAAAAATAAACAAGCACTTTGACGCTGCGACGGCCACGCACTCGTTTGTTTGTGCAATTCGTCCTCAGCTTGCTCGGCCAGCAATGGAACTTGATACGGGGATAACTGGGAGACACTCGAACTCATGGGAAAGCTAAATACTCCTCGTTGAGAGCTCGCATTCTCTCTCCTCAATTCCAAAGTTCGTTTCTTTCCGGACGAGTAGCTTATTTGACCTAGTCCCTTGGCTGGTAACTCCTTTCTAACCATCCTCTCATAATTTTCCCCCTGAGCATAGAGATAGATATATACCAGAGGTGGAAACTCAATGCTAAATCAAGGGACTTGAGATCAAGTGCTCGCCAGGGCGGCGCTTCCATTCCCTTGAAGAATAAAGCAGACGACGTTGTTGCTTAATATGGCATTTCCAACGTTCAGTGTCCTTAAACAGAGCGCGCGTTTCATATTAAATTTTAATTTTCACACTATTATTCTTTAACTCCTGGAGAGTGCTCTTTCAATAATAATAATAAATTTTAAAATGAAAAAAATTATGCCCTGCTACACCTTTGTCTTTTTTTAATTTTATGAATCCTTATTTTTTTATTTCACTTTTTAAACCAAAAAAGGAATACTTTTTTTTAAGTAAAAACAGGAATGGATAAAGGGGGGGTAAAAATATAAAAAAGTTTTTTTTTTAATTTTTTTATTTTATTTTTAGTAATTTTAGGAGTACAAACGAGTAATAAGTCAAAGTAGTAAATTAACTGTTGTAGATTATATTATATAAACAAATTATTTGTTTGAAATTTTTGAAATTTGAAATTTATTCATCCAATAAACAAAGGGCCTAGATATGTATACAAAAAAAATTTCACTTTTGTGAATTCATTATTTCTTTTATTAAGATAATTTCAAAACTCTTTTGGCATACTTTAATTTTTTGTTTGCATATTGTTTGGTTAACGTTTTTAAATACTGTTCTAATCTCATTTTTACATTTTTAGTTATGATATTTGCAAATACAATTCAGGATGAAAATGAGAACAATATAGTGATTACCAAGAAATAATTGGATGGAATTCTTGCAAAAGTTTTTCTGCCTTCAACTGTCAACCGAGAAGTAAAACACCCTTTAAATTATATGATTTATGGGGTTGTTTTAATAGTCAAAGTGTTGGTGAAATGATTTTTTTTGTGTGACCAGCCGGTTCCATACAGAAATGATGGAATTCTCTATAACTCAATTATTGAGAAGATCTGTTCATCTGAAGATGTTATTTTCAAACAGGATAAAGTACCAGCTTATACGTCCAAAAAAATCGGAAAAGAGAAATAATTGTCCTGAAATGGCCAAGAAATTTGCCTGCCATGAATCTAATCGAAAATCTATGGGCAATCATGATAAATAGAATACAGAAACCGTTGACAAAGAACATAAAAAGATCTCACTGAATGCATCCAAAGTGTTAGACATATATTACACAGGAACTTTGCCCTGACCTTACCAATATCATCGCCCAAAAGAATTGGGACTGTTGTTACGGCAAAAGATGATTCTACAATTTGGTAAAATCAATTATGTATATAAAAAATAAGATATTTCCGATTTACCAATGCGTGAAATTAGTTTTATTTGCGCTGACGCCGTTTGTAACAACAATATTTTCAAAGCAGTGGTTAAATTTAATTATTATTTTACTGATTTTTTTATTAATTTGTGCATATAATTATTTCGCTTTATTTATTTATTTAGCCAAATTTATTTAATTAATTAATTATTAACTTTATTTTATTTTGTTTTATTTATTGTATATGTTTATTATTTAATTAATCTATTCTTATTTTTTATTTAATTAAGATATTTTTTATTTATTTAATTTATTTTCATCAAATTCCATCATAAATATTTTATTTTATTTACTCATTTATATTTATAACTTTGTCATTAAAACGACAAAATGCAGAAACATTAGTAAGCAGTCTTCATAGCGCCGCCATCTTAGTTTGACAAAAAAAGCTATGAGTTTCACCCCCCTGCCCCTGAGTCTCGAAACTCGCGCGTTTGCGCATCTGACGCTTGCTTCCGCTCTCCGCGTTCTTGTGCTGCCATCTATTGCCACTATGATGCATATTGCATTTATTAACATTACGACTATCAATCGTGGCAACAGATGGAGCCAGAGGCTTCTGCCTCTTAGGCTGAATATGCTGTGACGACCCAAGGTTGTTAAAAAGAAGGTGGCCTCTATCGGCCGATTTCTCTCAAAAGCACTCGCATTGCCTTCTGGGATTGTGACGTCACCTGGCAGGCGATCCGTTCCTTTTAACATAACAAAGCTGAGATAGCTGGAGTTCCATGTGCTTTTGCTAATAATAATCGTTATTATTTATTATTTTCAGTCCAATATTATAATCTAGAGTGGATTTATTATATTTCCATGCATTTATTCTTCTCATGGCAATAGATAAGAGCAAAATTTCATTAAATGAGCAAACCCCCCACCCCTTCTTATAATGAAAAAGAGTACACTCGTAACAAGCAGGAGATGTGCTCTTGATACGAGTGTTAAAACGCAAAAATCCAACAGATTGCACTACGAGAAAATCGAAAGTTAAGAGAAAATTTGAAACCTGAGAGAGAAGTTTAGAAAATAAATATACACAAGACTATTCGCTTTCATCTTCACCTCCTTCACTCGTACCAAGTAATTAAAACTGTTCAGTGGCTTCAGATTCATTTGAAGACTCTGTAAACCACGTTGGGAAAAACAACGAGGTGGGATACACTTTCACTCTCAAATTGTAATACTCGTATGAGCAAAACGAAAGTGTTCGGTCAGACTCAAACAGAAAGCAATCGGGTATGTAGGCATTACTTTTTTTTTCTTCCTATCATATTTTTACAATTATACATTTATCGGCAGATGTTTTAATGCTGTACTAGCACTTAATGCTAAATGACTGAATACTGTAACAGGTTAATCGTTGAAGAATTGCTTTGACGAGGTGGCCTCGCTGTTGCAGTATTTGCTTTTGTATTTCAGTGCTAAATGTATATAAATAGGCCTGTTATTTGCAATCTCTGAATTTTAAGCACATATTATTCCAATAAATTATTTATATAAAACCTTGGCATGTTTTTTTTTTTCATTTATTTTGGTGATAGATAGTAGAAATAGGTGGAAAATAAAGGGTTCTCCCGCTATTCCCTATTGTTTTCTATGGCGTTCGTCTGCTCCAACCTTCCAGTTGACGTCACACGTCAGCAGCCAATGACCATCGATCACCCCGATAGAGGCCACCTTCTCTTTAACAACCTTGGTGACGACCTATATTGACGCGCGCTCGTGCCGTTGCTCACAGTACTCTGTGACAGCGAGTGTCTTGATATTGATCGATGCTGCTGGAAGATCGTATCCCCGGATAAGAGGGTGGCAGTTCAGATGGTGAAGCAGATGTTCTAGATAAAAGATGTACAGGATGGGGGATAAAGGACATCCCTGCCTGACACCTTTTAAAAGTTCAAAGCTCGGTGACGTGTAACCATTAATTGCCACACAGGATGAGGCCGAAGTGTACAGTGCTGCTATAATTGAGCACTGTTAAAGCCAAAGTGGTGTAAGTACATTAACAACAGTATTGAGATAAAAAGACTTTTGGTAGAATAGTAGATAGATAGCTCTGCTGGCTGCAGAAACAACGGCCAAATTGACCAATTCAAAAAATTGGTAAATAATTAGCAAGATGAGCCGATTTCATTCTGGGAAAAAGAACTTTATAAACTGAATATTTTCACTGAATTTCTTGTAATCTAAGAAATCAATATATTCACTGCCATCTGTGAAGCTGTTTGGAGGAATAGGAGTTATACCACTACTCCTATATGTAGTTTGACATATTCGGATTTCACTTCTAGCATTAACTCAGATTTTTTTAAAAAGTGGAATTACACCACTTTGGTTTTAACAGGCTCAATTGTAGCTAAATCACGAAGACGAAGATGGTGTAAAACGTCAAACAGAAACGAATGATTGACCTTGTCAAACGTCTTTTCCTGGTCAAGACTTAGCTCGGCTAGAGTCTGTTGACGTACTCGGGTTTCCTCCTTGACACATCGAATCGAAATAAGGTTATCGGACATCCTGCGAGATGGTAATGGAGCAGGCCTGTCCTGTCTCGATGAAATCTGCTGCAAACGATTAAAGTCTCTGTTGTAACACCACAGTGAAGGAGAGTTATAGGTCTCCACTGATGTAAACTTTCTGGAGTCGAAGTCTTTGGGAGCAGAATAATCTTCCCAGCCGTAAATTCCGATGTGATGGAGGTAGGGTCGGCTAAGATGGAATTCAGTATTTGTACCAAGAAAGGCCCAAGAAGATCCCATGTCTTGATGTAGAAAGCATATGGGAGGCCGTCCATGCCTAAACAAGACTGCAGACGAACTCCCATGGACAGGAATTTCCATGAAGGCGTGAGGAATTTCCATGAAGGTCTATGTCTTCAGCAAATGGCGGGGGTGCCTCCAACCAACTCTGCAGTCATGGCTATTGATGGCAAGACTGGTTGGTAAAAGAAGGACGCAAAGTGGGCGTGGAAGGCTAACATGATATCTGTGTCAGATTCCACCACCTTGCCGTCCAACACCAGATGGTGGCATCGCTTGTTTCTCGCTCGTCTTCGTTCCTCCGCTGCCGACGACATGTGACTGACATCAACGGCCCAAGAGAGCTTAGCTCTGAGTTATGCGCCCGCCGTCTTTCGAATCATTAATGCGTTTATTTCACTTCGCATCTGACGTATGTCGGGTGCATACTCCTTCCTAAGTGTAGAGTGTTAGAGGAGTTTGAGGATTTCCTGTAGCATGAGGAGTTGTCAAAGACGTGCTCTAGCTTCTGCTATTTCAATCTTCCTAAAAAAACGATTTATTTTTGTTTTCAGAAGTAACCACGAAGCTAAAGTGGGAGGCAAGTCGTGGAGATGTCATTCCACAAACTGAACAAAGGATTCCGCATGGCTCTCGTTGTCTAGTAGAGAAACGTTCATGAACCAGCTACGAGATGGCACTGCAGTAGCTCTTGAAGATGGTATTAAGGCTGCAGGCTGCCGACGAGGACGAACTCCCATGGACACTGTGGCACATTGGTCCGAAAAGGAGCACCGTATTACACCCATTGCTCCAGAAGAGCCAGCAAACACATTGTCGACGAGAAATAGATCTGATCTTAAAAATCTGATAAGTCCTTGATGAAAAGTGAACCCAGATTGGCTCCTTCGTGGATGAGCTGTCCATAATTCAAACAATGCGTTCTGCTGCCACAAATTATACACATAACCAGACGAAAAGTTGTTGTTATCGTCTGGGCGACAGTTAAAATCACCGGCAATAAGTAGAGGCAGCGACGAGCACAGGAGACAGTCAAAGTCATTACAAAAAGTGCGTTTCTCCACTAGACGGCACGGAGCATATACACTGAACGACCATTTTATTACAGATATCTCTTAGGGAAAATGGATCGGGCTCCCAGTGACACCCAAACAAAGGAACACGCCGAAGCGGTGTATAAAAGAGATGCATTGGACCACAAGTTGCAGTCAGCAGCAGAAGTGAACTGAATATGGGTAAATTCAAGGATTTGAGCGACTTTGAACAAGGCATGATCGTTGGAGCTCGACGGGCGCAGTTGAGCATTTCGCAAAACGCGAACCTCCTCGGGTTTTCCCGTGCAACAGTGTCAAGGGTATTCCGTGAATGGCAGTTATGCAAAAACACAACTCCGGACGAAACAGGGCCGTGGATGAACGAGGCCAATGGCGACTGGTACAAATCATCCACAGCAACAGGACGGGAAGAGCCCGACAATTTGCAGCGCAGTTCAATGAGGGAGCATCCGAACTCATTTCGGAGCACACGGTGAGGCGCACCTTGCACCGAGCTGGGTTTAACAACAGGCAGTCAGTACGGGTACCGTCGCTGTCACCGCAAAATAGGAAAGCGTGCCTGCTATGGCACACAGGCATCGCAACTGGACACTGGATGAGTTGAAGAAGGTCGCCTGGTCCGACGAATCGCGGTTCCTACTTTATCATGCGGACGGCAGACTGCGCATTTGGCGCAGATAGCAGGAGGCCATGGACCCATCCTGTCAGCAGACAACCGTACAGGCGGGTGGAGGAGAAGTTCTGGTCTGGGGTGTCTTCTCTTGGGATACACTGGGTTCTCTGATATGCGTAGACACATTCTTGAATGCGACACACTACCTGAACATTGTTGCCGATCAGGTGCACTCGTTCATGAAGACTATTCCCTGATGGCGACGGACAGTTTCAGCAGGACAATGCTCCCTGTCATCGTGCTCGATTGGTATTGAACTGGTTCGAGGAACATGACGCGGACTTCCACCTGCTTCAATGACCAACTCGGTTGCCCGATCTCAACCCGATCGAGCATTTATGGGATGAAGTGGAGAGAACCATCTGAGGCCTTCCCACACTACCGTCCAACCTGCACCAATTACGGGACGCTGTGATGTTTTGAACACCTTGTTGAATCCATTTTAGCACGTATTCAAGCAGTTCTTGTCGCTAAAAGAGGCGCAACACGCTATTAGCAGTGTATCTCTAAGAAATTGCTCGTTCACTGTACGTTTAAGCAGACGGAAGCTGACACTAGATGTTGATATGTCCAACGATATCACCCTGCATTCACAGTCACTTACATAATTGGTAACTTGGATGGACGGGTTCAGGATAATAGTGGCTACCCCTTGGCCATAAGGAGAAGATGAATTGATGAAGAACTGGCCCTTGGGGTATCGACTACGAAGCACTTGAAGATCATGGCCTTGTTACTTTTGGCAAGCTTAACTTCTTGCAAAAGAATAATGCCCGATGCATGCAGAGCAATAAACGTTGAGAGCACCATCTGCTTGTAACGAGAGCCAAGGGAACAGATATTTAGCGATATTAATTTCAGGCTGACGACTTGTAGATGTCAGAGGCAAACCTGGCGAGGTGGGGGCATAAGAAGCTCCGAAGATTTATGCGTTGGCGTTCTAGAGCGATGTGATGAGCTGCTACGCTTCCTAGTATCTTCATGGTCAGATGCAGATTTTTTATCGTCTTTGGAACGGCGATGATGCTTTCTCTTCGGACTCTTGGTTTTAGATCTACTTTTCCGCTGCTCATTAGATGTGGTGGTTTTCTTCCCGCTGGCTGCTGGTACTGTTAAGGCCCTCGGCAACAATGCAGTTGAAGACATAACTGCACTCATTGGTTGTGATGGGTATGCTGGTGGAGGCAGTGCTGGAAATTCATCCTCCATACTATCAGTATCTTTATCGAAGGACAGTTTGCCTTCTTCGGCAGGGCTGGCAAGCTCTGTCATCATGATGCCCTCCATTGTCACGGGAAAGGTAGATAATGAATTAACATTCACAGGTGCCGAAGTAGGATCTTGCTGCCTTAAGAACGTAGAGGGCCTCGACTGCGCTGGCAAAGATGGATTAGCCGTCACTAGGTCGGAAGTATCCTCGGGGTAGAGAGGGTTTCTGCCCACAATGCGAAAACACTTATCGCATTTCATCATGAGAGGACAATCCCTCCTGATGTGGATACTTTTCCGACAGTACCAGCAGCATTTCCTCATCCCTTTATAATGCACAAAGACACGTTCTCCGCGCATGGTAAGGGATTCCGCAATGTCGCTATCCAATCGGATGTCCAAGATGACGTCACCATTTTGAAGACCAGGAGTGTTTGAATGTTCAGGTCGAAGTGAATCAATCACTTCTCTGTAATTGCTGAAAAAGTTCTTGATATACTTGGTCGAAATAAGCGGCGAGATGCCCCTGATGTTCACTGACAGATGGGCTGGGTCAGCATTGTAGTGTTGCCCAATTTCACAAATTCCGCACCTACGATGCCATCTGCTATGGCCGAAGACTGGCATAGCATCCTTGCCTCGGTTGAGGACAGTTTCTGCAACACTAAAGTGATGGGTTCTCTGAAGCAAGTTTCGGTGGTATGCAAGTCTTGGCATACACAGCCTTCATCAACTCGCAGACGGGGTAAGCCTCATCTGCCACAAGCAAGACCATGCGATCTATGGTCTTAAATAAAAGAGTCACGGTTGGGAAAAGAGGAGTGACCTCCCGCAAGGGTCACTTAAGTCACAAATAGTTTGTTGTCAAATCCGGTAAATGTTAAGTCCTGATAGATTAATAATAATAAAGTTCACTATTCAAAGTACCGTCGCATAAGATACCGTCTTACACTCTCATCGGATCGACTGTTGGAGCTGAAGCTGATGGCAGTGCCTCAGCAAACGCCTGAATTCTGTTCTTGAATTACTAGGCGTTTGGACGCACATGTCCTAAAAACGCCCCGTTACGAGGGCCGTTCATACCGGCAAAGTTTCAAAAGGCCATCGGGAAGGGTATGTGGAAAGAATGGTCCCCTCTGATGACCCAACAAAGAATTCCAGATGCAGCGAAGCGTTTCTTGAACGTTAACGGATCTAGCCCTGACCATTCAAGGAGGAGAAATGATCTTAACTGAATGGCCACTTTCCCCAAACGCTCGAAAGCGATGGGAGATTGCCTTGCGATCTGCTCCATCTAACTAATCAAAGTTCTGAAAAATATATCAGCCCATAATGTTTCTTCAAACGGTTTCAGATTGAATTGGCAAACGGGCAATCGTAGAAAATATGTTTGATAGTCTCATCTACGTCACAACACAAACAACCAGCAGACTCAACCACCCTCCATTGATGGAGACGCTGGTGAGAGTAAAATCCGTGGTGCAGCAGTCTCCACTGCTAATTAAACAAAGTTCTTTCAAAGGCAAGTGATTTCATACCTTAAAAATTTCTGCCCACGGGTATTCAGGGTGAAGTTGTAAGATCTCAGTTGCTTCTCTTTTGCCGGTCTGCTGGAAGAACCATGCGAAATGAAGATAACGCCAATCTTGTGGGTCCACATGGTGTACCTTTGGTAGCATTGTCACTAAATTCAAACTGAAGATTTTATACCAGTTCGGTTGTCGAGAATGCATACGAGGTCTGTTCAAAAAATACGTAGACTGACGTCATAAAACAAAATATACTTTATTCAGAAGTTACGCATCTGGGTCCCCTTCAAAGTACTCTCCTCCCCGATGCACACACTTAACCCAACGGTGTTTCCACTTTTGGAAACAGTCCTGGAACGCTTCTTTTGTGATGTCCTTCAGCGCCTTCGTCGCATTTGCCTTTATATCAGGAATCGTCTCAAATCTCCTTCCTTTCAAAGGTCTTTTGAGTTTGGGAAACAAGAAGAAGTCACAAGAAGCGAGGTCAGGTGAGTAGGGTGGGTGAGGAAGAACAGTGATCGAGTGTTTGGCCAAAAACTCTCGAGTTCTGAGGGCTGAATGGGCTGGAGCGTTGTCGTGATGAAACAACCAGTCACCACTCGTCCACATTTCTGGCCTTTTCCGCCGGATAGCATCCCGCAGACGTTTGAGAACTTCGATGTAGTAAATCTGGTTCACTGTGGAGCCTTGGGGGAGGTACTCGTGGTGGACTACGCCCTGAGCATAAAAAAAAAACTATCAACATCACTTTCACACTGGAACGAACTTGGCAAGCTTTTTTTTGTCTGGGAGATTTTTCACCTACCCACTGGGATGATTGAACCTTTGTTTCGTTATCATAACCGTACACCCAAGATTCATCACCTGTTATGATCTTCGACAAGAAGTTTTCATCATCTGAGCGTTCAAGCAATTCCTGACAAACCTGGACGCGATGGGCTTTTTGGTCGTCCGTCATCAGGCGTGGAACAAACTTAGCAGCACCGCGGTGCATCTTCAGTTTTTCGGTCAAAATCTCGTGCCATGATCCAACTGCTATCCCACACTCTTCAGCAAGCTCTCTGATGGTCAGACGTCGATTTGCCCGAACCAGGGTGTTGATTTTGTCCACGTGTGCGTCGTCAGTTGACGTGGAAGGACGTCCAGGACGCTCATCGTCTGCAGTTGACTGACGACCATCTTTATAACGTGCATGCCACTTAAAACATGTCGCACGCTTCATACTAACTTCACCGTAAGCCGTCTTGAGCATATCAAAATTTTCAGTGGCAGTTTTTCCGAGTTTAACACAAAATTTCACAGCAACTCTTTGCTCGTTCAAGTCACTCATTTTAAAAATCCGCCAAACGAAAATAACACACTTCACAAACAACCGCGTAGCTAATCAACCAATACTGATATTTGCAATCAAAAAACTGCCTTGTAATCAGCGGATCTGTCAAAAGATGGCGACACCAAGCGATTTTGATTGGGACCAACAGGGCCCGCGCAATTCAAACAGTCTACGTGTTTTTTGAACAGACCTCGTAGTCACTAGTAACAAGGGTGGAAAGGGTAGCCTATTTACCTTAAAGAAGAACCGGAGATGAGAAAAACAAACTTCGCCCATAAGGGAGGAGGGAATAGGAATACTCGACTCATAGCAGCTAACCTGGCTGCAGTAAGATATAGCTTAAAATCAGGTAAACCCACCTCCCCTCTCAAAGGGATAAATCAAAACGTTGCTCGCAACGGTTGTCGACAATTTGCAGACATTTTCCACACACAATTCACAATCGCACTCTTTTGCCTCTTTAAGATCGCAAGATGATGTCAAGGTGAATAGGCATTTCGAAGTTAACAAACCATTAAGGAATGACATAACCAAGTACCGAAAGGTTAAACTAAACCAGTCGCGGAACTATATTTTTAAACAGCCCTATGTTAACATTGTAAGTTTCTAATGGACCATAAAGATACCATTACACCACGAACTTTTGAACCAATTTCGACTATCATTAATTTTACGTTATATTCTATCATGACGCATCATTCCAAGTAGCTTGATATATCACATGCCATATTTTAGCATTGAAAGTTCCAATGAACCAAAATGGTTCCACTAAAACAGGTTCCTTGAAACCAATTTTGACTATCATTAATTTTACGTTATATTCATTCATGACACATCATTCCAAGTCGTTTGATATACAGGGTGTTTCATAATTGGTGTCCCGTCTTTAGGTCCAAATAACGACTAAAGGGGAACAGATTGGGGGAAAATGAATATTGATTATTTGGTTTTAATGTCCCTAATTCAGAATAAAAACATTTCGCGTCTCTGGGGGTGAAGGGGTAAATTTTGAAAATTTTAATTTTGTAGGTGGTAGGGGTTAGACCCCATGTGTTATTTAGAAAGTTGTCGAGCATCATGTAAAATGTGAGTTTAGCAAAAAACCCGGTGAAAAAATCTCATCCCCTGCCCTTTATCGAGTGCGTAAAGTGAAAGGTATGGCTAGCTAATGTAGACAAAAACAGAAAAACTCATTAGAAACTTATTAATAACCATATTCATCGACTGACGAAAACAGATTTTGAAAATTTTTAATAGCCTCGGAGGAGTTAGAGTTACAGACGGACGGACGGACAGACAAACAGACAGACAGACAGAAACGTTCCCCACACTGATAGCATAAAGCACCTTTCGGTACTTAATAATGGATACACATGAGTTTTAATCAACTTTCCTTGACAAACTTCGATGATGGAAACGGAAAGTTTTTGTCAAGACGAGTAATGCACTTTCTAGTAGTTGAGTCCACCTGGTCGTGGGTTCGAATCCCGCCGTGGGTATGGATGTTTGTGCTTGTCCCGGGCTGCGTACAGACATAACTTGTGTAAAAGGCGCAAAATTAGTAGTCGACGCCAAAAATTCTAATAAACCAACTAATCACTTGTTGGTAATGTACGGAGTCCATAGTCAATAGAAATGAAAACACATATTCTAACATTGTGGTCTGGCCACACAATGTTATTGGGAATGTGTTAAGAAGGTCTATACTTCAATTCCCAATCGCTATTCCTTTAGACTTGACGAGGTTGATGGAGCTCCCCGTCGAAGCACTAAAGCAATCAATAGTTTCTTTGTAGATGCTCAGAGAACGAGCGACCGATGCATAAAGAACTACATCAACAGATGTATGGATGTTGATGGACGCAGCTGGTCAGTTTATCCCCGAACATCTCTGTGACGATTTAAATATTGAAGTAATGGTTCCAAGTAAAAGATGTACAGGAGGGGGATAATGGAAACTCTGCCTAACTCCTTTTAACAGTTCGAAAGAGGACGAAATGGAACCATTAATCGCCACACATGATGTGGCCGATGCATACAGTGTGGAGATTATCATTGCAAAATTCCGAAGACGAAGATGGCAGAACACTTGGAAAAGAAATTCATGGTTCACCTTATCAAATGTCTTTTCCTGGTCAAGATTTAGCGCCTCAAGTGTTTGTTGGCGAACTTGCGCTTCATCCATAACACACCGAATTGTGATAAGATTGTCTGTCATCCTGCGTGATGGTATTGAACAGGATTGTCCCGGGTCGAAAAACTCGTCGTGAAGAGTTTAAGTCGCTGTTGAAGTACCCCAGTGAAGACCTTATAGTCTGTATTAAAAAGAGTAATCGGCCTCCATTGGGACA
>JAHWFO010113812.1:0-10867 GCA_023313115.1 Rhysida immarginata | reverse complement strand
ATGCTTTTTCAAGCCTCGCTATTTAAAAACATCTTTCTCTTTGTCGTATCTTATAATTTTTCTTAAGAACGCACTTTCTCGAATTATTAATTTGAAGAATATATACCTTTTGCCGTTCAGTTTTGCCGTGTTTTGACTTTATAAAAGATTTAATTTCTAGAAGAAAATTTAATCTTTTTATTTTTTTTTATGGTAAGAAATACAATTTTCGTTATCTATCTTTCCTTTCTCGGAGGTTCATCGTTAACTCTATTGTTAAAAGTTACGCGCTCCTCTTTGTTTCCATTGTTCAGGTGACGTTGTATTAAACAGCTCGTTTTCTTGGAGTAAATGTATCTTTTCATTTCTAAGAACTCGGATAGTCTGTCACGCGGGTCATGTTATTTAAATTTTTCGGTTCTGGTAGGTTTCCTGTTAATTTAAAAATGTATGTTTAGTCAGTTTTCAGCTCGGTCTCTGAATCGGCATCATCAGCCCCTCTCCCATCTTCAGTGTGTGTGAGTGACTTTTAAACTTTATAAGATTTTCACACAGCGATCAACATCTAACGCTTGTGTGAAATCTTTCTGTGACTTTGAGTGGCCCTCCCCCCGGCAACTCCGGGGGAGGTTTCACTCCCCCCCGAACTCTTTGTGACTTTTTCATTCACCATGGAGAACATGGTGAATATGATTGCCGATGGACCCTTTTCCGTCGGCATGTTCATGAAGGAGTTATACTCCAAGACAAGTATACCTCCTGTTCTCCCGACTGGAGATCCCGCTGTGTTAGTCCTACAGAGGCTTACCCCGACTGAGTCGAGGATGCTCTGTAGGCAGCGTAATGTGGCAGACCGCATAGTGTCTGCTGATTTTATCAAGGTTGGGCAGACCACCGTCCACCTAAGCTATGCAGAACCCGGATATGTTCCAGTCGTTATCCGGGGTGCATCGCCACTGATGACCGAGAAGTATCTCAAAGGTTACATGGCTGACTACGGTGTGGTGGATAGGGTTTCGTACCCTCAGCACCCTGATTCTCTTCTTCAAAAGACGGGCGACATCGTAGTCTACATGGACTTACACAGAGACATTCCCAAGGATGTTGTAATGCACGGAGATAAAGTCTCCGTGTCTTACAAGGGTCAAAGGCAGTGCTGCTGGTACTGCAAGAAGACGGCTCACGTCAGGAAGGACTGTCCTCTCTTGGTGAAATGTAGCTACTGCAACAAAGTAGTTAACAAATTTCACCAGTGCCCGGAGAGGACCCTTGCATCGCCAGCAGCTCCACCATCGCCTAAAGGAGTGTCTCCCCAGCAACCACCGATGATGACATCACCGGCCAAGTCAACAGAGCCGAGCAGAGCCACGTCGCCATCTCCGCCACCTATGGAATCTAGGAAGGAGATGCCACCGCCTCCAGCGCCACTAGCTGATAAGCCGAGGGAGGAGATACCACACACTCCTCCCCCATCAGAGATCCTAGACGGCGCCCCCTTCCCTGAGCCATCAAGCGACATCTCGATGGTTGAGGAGGTGAGCTCTGCAGAAGATGATGTGGACGTATCAGCGTTATCCGAAATTATCTTCCCAAAGGAGGATTTTCCATCTCTTCCTCCACCGGCGAAGACATCGGCTTCGCAGCCACTTCGGATTGCTTGTGCGCCCACTTCAGCTTCAGTGTCATCATCTGCTGGGAATATGAGGTCATCAGCATCAGCACAGCGGGATGTGCCTGCGACGTCATCCAAATCTCGCAGGCACAAGACCAGACGGCATCACAGCAGAAGGGACGGCGTTGCTGCTCTTCTACCGACCGAGACAGCTGCGAGGGCCATCATCGCAGCACTTCGTCTTCATCCTCGTTTCGATCTCCGAGGCGGAAGTCGAAGGAGCCTCCACCATCATCAGTGAAGCTCCAGTCTTCTTCGGAGAAGTGTCAAGAACCAGCAACGTGATTCCACAATGAAGGTCATCTCACTGAACGTGCGTTCCCTGGGTTCGTCTTTTAAGCAATCGGTTTTGTCGACGTTTATTGCCCTGTACAGGCCGGACATACTTGTGCTTCAAGAGGTGAAACTGGATCCTTCACAAGTATGGTACGATCTACCCGGCCTTCGCAGGCAATTCCCTCGTGGACAATTCTTCATTAACTCTTCGTCACCGTTTGGGCAAGGGGTTGCAACTATCATCCTCAACCCCTCCATTCAGGTGTCGAATTATTTGTGCGACAGCGAGTGCAGGGTAATATCTTTAGACATTACATCTTCTAAATTTCAATTCCGATTGCTTAACGTGTATGCTCCGTGCGCGAGTGCAGAGAAACGTGACTTTTTCAACGAACTACAAGCTTACCTGTGTTCATCATTTCCTGTAGTGATTGCTGGTGATTTTAACTGTCATCCAGACGCCAACAACATCTTTTCGTCTGGACACGTGCATCGTCTGTGCCAGCAAAATGCATTGTTTGATCTATGGCCTGTGATTTCTCGTGGTGATCTCAGCGGGTTCACATTTCATCGAGGACCCACTGTGGCATCGCGACTTGATCGTTTTTTGGTCGACAATGTGTTTGCTGGTGCACCTGGAACAATGGAGGTTATTCCTTGTGCCTTTTCCGACCATAGTGCCATCTTGTGGTCGTGGGATCCTCCATTTGTTTCTCCGGCAATTGCTGCAGATCGAGTCACCGACAAGAACTGGTTTCTAAACGTTTCTCTGCTCGACAATGAAGAGTACCGGGGAATGTTCGTTCAGTTTGTGGAAAAACATCTCCACAATGTGCCTCCTACGCTTGAATCGTGGTTGAACTTTAAAGCTAAAATCAAAAAATTTTTCCGTAAGATTGGATTGGATGCAGCCAGACGTCGTCATCGTTACCTCCTCATGCAGCAAGAAATATTACGACTCCTCCGTTGTTCCACCCCTAAGGAGGAGTGTCAGGCTGAAATTCAACAGGTGAAGAGCGAAATAAATGCTCTAATGATCCGGAAAGCTGCCGGCGCAGCACTCAGGGCCAAACTTACCTGGGCTGCTGACGTCCGGCACATGTCATCGGCAGCCTTCGCTGAGGAGAGGCGTCGGGCTAACAATAAACATTGCCATCGTTTATTGGTGGAAGGTGAGGAAGTGATATCTGATGCCGACATCTTATCAGCCTTTCACTCTCACTTTTCATCATTTTTTAGTCATCCAATCATTCCGTCCGTCACCACGAAACAGTGGATAGAGGCATTAAGACCTTTTTCTGTGGAATCCGATTCGTTCATAACACGTCCCTTCACCGAAGATGAAGTCAAGAAGTTTCTCTCGGCAGACGGCCGTCATCAGTCCAGCCCGGGCTTAGACGGCATTCCTTACACCTTCTTCAATTCGTCGTGGAAACTTCTTGGGCCTTTCCTAGTGCGAGTCTTCAATTCAATCCTTCAAGACCCGTCTTCCATCACACCGGAATTTACTGTAGGGAAAATCATCCTACTCCCTAAATGCCCGGATCCAAAACTCGTGACCCAGTGGAGACCGATTACATTACTCAACACGGACTACAAAATCTTCACTGGGGTGTTCCAGCAACGACTTAAACTCATCGCCGACGAGTTTTTTGATCCGGGCCAATCCTGCTCAATACCATCACGCAGGATGACTGACAACCTTATAACTATTCGGTGTGTAATGGAAGAAGCACAAGTGCGTCAACAAACTCTTGCTGTGTTAAGTCTCGACCAGGAAAAAGCATTTGACAAGGTGAATCACGAATTTTTATTCCAAGTGTTTCACCAGCTTCATCTTCGGACTTTTGCTGTGATCATTTCTTCACTGTATGCATCGGCCACATCATGTGTGGTGGTTAATGGCTCCACATCGTCTACGTTCGAACTCTTAAAAGGTGTCAGACAGGGGTGTCCTTTATCGCCTCTTCTGTACATCTTCTATTTGGAGCCATTACTCCAGTTCTTGAACCACCACCCGGAGGTCAGGGGATATGAGTTACCAGCTGCGTCCATCAACATCAGGACATTAGCTTACGCAGATGACATCGTGTTGTTTGCTTCTGATTCATATTCCTTGAGTATTTACAAAGAAACCTTCGATCTCTTCAGTACTTCGACGGGGAGTACCATCAACCTCGTCAAGTCGAAGGGAATTGCGATTGGGAAATGGACGACCGACAAGCTCAAGTCATTCCCAATATCATGGTGTGGTCAGATCACAGTGCTTGGATTCATTTTTTCTTTTTCACCGGACATTGACTCTATTCATTGGCAGCATGTGGTGGATAAATGTATTGCCCGCCTTGACAGGAATTTTTGTTTTCATACGTCAATGCTTGTCAAGGTGCGGTTTGTGCAGACTTACATCTTATCTGTGTTATCATCTAAGTGCCTATTCACTTTACCGCCAGCAAACATGCTCCACAAAGTTCGCAGTGCTATTGCTAATTGTGTGTGGGGGAGTTCTGCTCAGCGTCATCCTATTCGGGCAGGGTTTCTCTTCACTCCCTTTAAAAGGGGTGGGTTAGGGCTGCCCGAGATCCGGCGATATCTCATTGCAGCAAGGTTTGCTGCAATGATTCGTGTTTTTCTCTTCCCCCCACCTTTGTGGGCGAACTTTGTGTTTATGTATCTGAGAGTGTTTTTTAAGGTGAATAGGATACCGTTACCACCCTTGCTGCCAATAACTATTAATGTGCGTCACCCATTGATTTACCATCTCTTTCAAGGGGACCTTGTGACTTTTCTACCGGCGTTACGACAGATGGACTTCCAAGAATGGGGTCACCTACATTTATCTTGGTTTTATCAGCAATCTGACCAGGGCGAGACCACCGACATCTTTCGTCTCTGTCCAGACTATCCGTGGTCAGCCATTTTAAAGGCATTAAAATCCGTTGCCTTTGACGGAACCATTTTTTCCATTCAATGGCGGTTGCTGCACCACGGATTTTACTCCCTCCAACGTCTTCATCTATGGAGGGTGGTCAGATCTGCTGGTTGTTTTCATTGTGGCGTCGTAGAGACTACTCCGCATATATTCTTCGAGTGCTCGTTTGCTCGATCCATTTGGAATCGTCTGTGCCTTCATTACCATCTTCCAAGGTTTTCTTACTCCTTTGTACGATTCCTGATGGATGATTCCACCGGTGATCCACTAAATTTAGATCTAACGATACCTATTATGTTTATAAATAAAGAGCTCTGGACGGCTAGAGTGGACAGAGCGAGGGGGATTTTTTCCACACCGTCATCTGTGTGGAAAAAAGGATCATTACATCTGCGGTCCTTCCTCCTCTTGGAATGGTATCGTCTAGGTCCATTAGTTTTCAAAAGGCGTTTCGCA
Organism: Rhysida immarginata; assembly: GCA_023313115.1. Taxonomy (NCBI): domain Eukaryota; kingdom Metazoa; phylum Arthropoda; class Chilopoda; order Scolopendromorpha; family Scolopendridae; genus Rhysida; species Rhysida immarginata. The sequence continues at coordinate 5,552 of JAHWFO010113812.1, read as the reverse complement.
ACATCCAAACGCCTTTGTGAGGTCATCGGAGGGGACAATAACAACAATTATGTCCACCACTTCGTGTTCCCCTTAAACTTCTGATGACCTACCGGTGGAGTAACGAGCCTCGAAATTGAGGCGTTTATTAAGGCGTAGAAGCCTATAAAAAGGCTTCACGACTATTACGCTTTAAGCATGTGCGCCTGAGCACCCTGCTTTAATATCATTTTAATAGGTGCTCGCTGGAGCAAACGCCATCTGCTCCAGCTCCAACAGCGCCCTTCTCCCATCTCTTGGATATAGAGATGGATATGCAGTTAGGAGATATTAGTTGCTTCTGTTGTCGAATCTTTGGTTAAGATTTCATCTGGCCGCATCTGAGGCGTCTACGAGATTTGATTATGTGTAGTCTTCCAATATGATGTCGACCGTCATTTGTTGGCTGTTTTTTTGTTTTCATGCTGATTTAGTGTTTGGCTGAACTTCGGTTATTCTTCGGACCGCCTAATGGTTTTAGTTTAATGGACCTAGGCATGTTTCGCCCCGTCCAAGATATGATGTGTACTTCATGGTTCTTGAGCTGATCCTTTCTTATAGCCGTATCCAGATTGATTCGTTTGTTCATCGTTAGACTTAGATTTGTACAGAAACCCTCGTCATGCAACGTATTAGTACTCTACGGGAAACAAGTCCTTCTGATGAAATTCTGTTGTCTATGTGGAGATTTCATAGTTGTCTTTAGAAGATTTCCTTTAATTTTTTGACTTTATTTTAATTTATAAACTTTCAATAATTTACCACCCTTATTGGTTCTTGAGCTCACTAAATGAAAATTTATTATTTTTTTGTGATGCGATTTTAATCTTTGTTTCTATTTTTCAGGACCTCAGCCATGTTGTTCTCGTCTTGCCCGACCTTTACCTCTCATTATGTGTGTCTGCCCTTCGGCCCGTCTTGCCCTCCCCTTACGTATTAATCCTCTTGGTGTTTTCTCCGTCGTGTTTAGTTTAGCATATTTTGTTACTCGTCCTTCTGATGCCTTGTGGAGGAGGTCCATGGTTTGATGATTATTACTTTAATCTCTACGTTCTAAATTTTTTTGAAGTTGTTCTTATTTGTGTTTTTATATAATGTTTACTTAATTTTTTTTGTATCACCTAAAAGTTTATGAAAATTTAATTTTTTTTTTATTTCCAATTTATGCTTTCTACTATTTTGCTGTCAGTTTTTTTTTATATTTACAGTGCAAGCAACGTATCATAATCGTCTAGCAGTTTGATCTTCGATTTTATCCCGAGACTTTCTTTTCACATTCTGTGGTGTCAACAAGTTCCTTTTGGTTACGAAACTCTGAATTTCTCCTTTACCTGAAGTGCATTCGGTGTACCACATTCTTTCTTTCGTCGTTCAAGTCTTACTGTGGGACCTTTTCATCCGATTGCTTGGATTCTGTTATTATCAGTATCTATCTCACCTCTGGCAGCAATAAAGAAAATATTTATTTGGATTCTCTTTTTTTATTTCTTTGATGTAAGGTAGTCATGGGGTTGAGAATTATTCGCGATTGCTAATTAGGGTTAACATAGTTTCTAGTATTTCTGTTTTTCTATTTTTTTTTTTCTCGAAAGGAAACGCGGTCCTTCTGACAATTTTTCTACTTTTGTTATTTGGGGATTAATGTAAATTTTTTTTCTTTTAGTATCCCTTTTAGCCTTTAATAAACCTGTTGGTTCAGTTCTAGTTAATCCTTTTACTATTAATCTGGGTTTTGATATTTATTGCTCCGTTTTGTTTTCTTAAGGGAAAGGTGGGTTCTTTTCGTTTCGGGTGGGGGGCTGAGCGTGCAAGTAAACAAGACCAGTGTTTACTAGCACGTTACATATGAACCACGCTAACTATTGTCTATCTTTGTGATCCATTTCTTTTTCTTCTCATTCTATTAAATGCATCGATTCCAGTTCGTCTTTAATTACACCTTTTCGCTTCGGTTTGTGTCTGGATCTGGTTCGTGGCCGCTTGAAAAAACTGGGCTAGCTGCAATGAATTAAATCTCAAAAGTAAGAAAACAAAAAAACAGAAAAAGTAAATCAATACGAGCGTGCTGAATAAAATCATAGTACTTAAACAACATAAAAATCACATAATCTTCAGTCACAGCAAAATTTTACACGGCAAAAATGAATAACCGACCAAGCATTCTCGTGTCTGGCTAATGTTTAGGTCTACTAAAAAACAAGTCTTATAGGTGAAACGTTTCTCTAATAAAAGTTAAGCAGTATATAGAGTGCTCGAGTCTTAAGATTTCTAACGTAAGGCCTTACGGTAAAGTAATTCGATACCATTCACGTGTAGCGGTGTAATTCTCGATTTCTTTGCAGTTTCCTTCAATTAATTCTCGGCGCATCAAATTGGCGTTTTGTTTTACACGTCCTTCCATCTAACTTGTCTACTGGCTCTCGACGGTACAGGTCCTTCTTTGGGGGTTTTCTTGGCTTCGGAGACATCGTTGACGTTCATGTTCTAGGTTTTCGGTGCCCAGTATTTACAACCCTAGCGTCAATGAACTTCGGACACCTACAGAATTTTGGATAAGTACAACGAAACTAATTGTATACAAATGAAAATTACTTTATTGACTGCACAGAGCTTTAGTACAACTGTGATATAGCATTTTAACATAAAAATAAAACGAGAAAATTAAATAAGCGACTTTTTGTAATGTTCCGTTTTCAACACGTTGCAATGAACTTCGTACACCGTATCGTTTATTGCACATTACCACTGAGTGGCGTCACCTTTCCGACGAAAGACGCTACGAAGTCGTTGAGGCATGCTGGACACTAACTTCTGCGTTGTTTCTACTGGAATTTTGTCCCACTCTTCGGAAATGCACGCCCGCAACTGCTGCAGTGTTCGAGGCTTCCGCTGTCTGACTTTTCGCTTTAAAATGCGCCATACATTTTCAATAGGTGACAGATCCGGGCTGCAGGCAGGCCAGTCAAGCACCCTGAAACGCTGCTGTTGTAGCCAAGCCTTGGTGTTCCGAGCAGCATGAGGCTTCGCGTTGTCCTACTGAAAGATGCTTGGTCTTCTATTGAACAACTTTTGGCGGGATGGACGCAGATGCTGTTGAAGAATGTTGATATAGGCAGAGGAGTTAATAGTGCCCTCGCAAAAGTGAAGCGATCCTGTCCCGGCTGCACTCATGCAGCCCCACACCATCAGCGATGCAGGCTTCTGAACTTTCCTCTGGTAACAGTCGGGATGATTACTTTCGTGCTTGGTCCTTAGCACCTTGCGACCGTTGTTGCCATACATCACTGCAAAGGTGGACTTGTCAGACCACAGAACACTATTCAACTGAGCAAGGGTCCACTTTAGATGGGTTCTGGCCCATGCTACCCGGCGACGCTTAGCTACAGTGCTCATAAATGGCTTCCTCTTTGTAGCGTATAAGTAATACGTAACAGCGGACTGTGCTTTCGGATATGGGTATATGAAAATATTCTCGAGCCCGAACAGTCATTTCACTTATGGGAGCATGCCTGTTTTTCACAATGTAACGTCGAAATACTCGTAGGTCCCTAACATTCAATAATCGCTGCTTGCCTGGTGCAGTCCCTGGTTCTGTTTTCCCGATTTCTCTGAAACGCTTCATGATCCCATTAATAGTAGAGAGTGGAACTGATAATTCATGGGCAATAGCTCGCTGGGATTTGTTATTCTGGAACTGCTGTATAATTTTTTGCCGTATACACGTTTCTACTGGCTTACCAAGTCCCATGGTTCAAAACAACACGAATACTGCGCTCTGTCGCGTGGACGGTGCTTTAAAAGCCTGATGCAAACCATTCTGGGCGTTTCTACAGCCTTCAGGAAAGTTATATATGCTGGCGACCCCTTGTGTACGAAGTTCTTTGAAACCTGTTGACAACGCAGTTTTACATAAATTTGAATAAATTATTTCACACCATTAAATCGATTCTAAATCGATGTTGATATTGTTACATATACTCAGTAAATCTATTTTCATTAGCCTGCAATCCTCTGTATGCACTTTTCACTGTGTTTTTAGCCAAATTACTTGGTGTCCGAAGTTTATTGACGCTAGGTTTGTACATGACTGGACGCAAAAGCAGAAAGCGTCGCGAAAAATATGGAATATATATCATATATAGACATAATTTAAATTTTCACAACGAAAAATTCAAACTTTTTTACCGAATGAAGAAAGTAACAGTTTGCAAATAAATACTTTCGAAATACTATGTCCTGTGCTTCAAAAGAAAGACAAATTTCTCATAACACCGCGGTAGACCTTTTCGAGGGGAGGCCTACAGTAACCCCGACAGTTTCACTATTTAATAATTTTGGCGTCGACAACTCTGATCCCATGTAAGTCCTTGGAGGATACCATGGCTCTGGCTAGGAGTGAGGTCCGACCGGTGCGAGTACGAAGACCAGACTCCAATGGCTCTGGCTTGGAGAGATGTCCAACCAATGCGATTCCAAGACCAGACTCCATGGCTCTGGCAAATGATCGAAGACCAGACTGCATTATCCCTTCAATTTTCTCAACCACCAAACCTTCCTATCATTGTTACAAGGGTAAAACGTTCTTGTAACGTGCTCTGATTTCATGAGGCACGCATAATCAACGTTTTTATCTAAAAAATTGGTTGAGAATTGTTAGGCGACTCGATATTTCGGCACAATGTAATAGCTTGCTGCACGAGAAAATAAATCTTAATTGATCACATATTGAGATTCAAAAAAGGCTTAGAATAAAAAATACACACAAAAAGAAACAATATTCTTAACCAAAAACAAAATGTTTAGAAGAATTAAAAATTCACAACTAAATTACGTCTTTTGAGCTTTTCTTTTTTGAGCGTACTGTGTGCATGTGGCACGTTATGCAAGCCCAGTTGTCATATGCGCCAGCGGTGTATCGGGTATTGTTGTCAAAACTGACAAAACCCAGCCATAACAAGGACCACTACCACTATTCAACCCCCCTTTTTTTCCCTTGCTTTAAATTTACAACTAGTTCAACTTGCCTTTTCCATTTGCCTCTGCAACCCCTCACCCTCACCACCTCTCTATGCCACTGGCTGTTCTGTCTCCTCCTAACATCCGCTATATCCCCTGCTCCTCTTCACACTCTGGTGATAGTTCCTTTACCTTTTCTCCCTCTTCTCATTGACTCCTCCCCTAATCCTATTTCTTTTTTCCGTCCTGCTACCCTATATTCTTTTACCCTGTATATTGTTTTTTTATATTATCGTAAAGAATAGAATAATCTCGCCACCTTCCCATTCTTTCTGTCTTAATTTTTTTAACTTCATTAATTTATTATTATTCATATTATTATTCTTAATAATTTATAATCCCTTTTACTCTTAATAATCCCAATTTATAATTCTTAATAATCCCATTTACTCTTTGTTTTTATTCTACTTTTTTGCTGTTCTTAATTTTTCCTGAGGAAATGGCACCTAGTGTTGATTTTTGTGGAATCTTTTCGGAGAAAATTACAATAAGCAAATCTCAGAAGCTGGAACACGTTA
>JAHWFO010113805.1:0-10534 GCA_023313115.1 Rhysida immarginata | reverse complement strand
AAAAATGAGATAAAAAAATGTAATGAAAATAACCAATTATATCTACATAAGAAAACAAAAATCATGAAATTGATTGGGAAAATACAAAAATTTTAGGAACTGAAGAACATTGGCAAAAAAGATTAATAAAAGAAAGCTACTATATAACCAAATCAAAAATTATCTAGCCCATCAATCATGTAAATTAGATAAAGAATGGGAAATATTATAATAAAAATTTTAAACTTTATAATAAATCTTTTTAATTACTATCTTTTTCTCTTATTAATTTAAAAAATTTGTTAATTATTTTCTTGTATTTTTTAATTTTTATATATTTTATAAATAAAATCATAATCAATTTATTATAAAAATACGTAAATATACCTTTAATCAATTATAAATAACAATATACAAAAATTCTTTGATTATAACAATTTAAAATGTTCAAACAAAAGATGTAAACAATCAAATGATGTAATAATACCTGTCAAGAATATCTATTTAAACTTATATTCTTATCTTTTACTGAAGGAAGATTTCGATTACACTTTCAAAAAAGTTTTTATACCTGAAGAAAGTCTTCGAAATAAAATGACCGAAAGGCCTCGTATTAATTATTTTGTGATGTCTTTTTTATTATTCTCTTCTTATAAAATTATCTCTTTATATACAATATAAAACCTTATATAAAACTTTATATGAAAAATATTGGTGAAAAAAAAAATCAAAAATTATTAAAATCTATACGGCTATTCAACCAACATTTAATTTTCTTCTTAATATATACATTTTTTTATTACGGTCTTTAATATCATTTGGCATTAAATTGTACATACGGATACTCATATAATCTATTTGATGACAAGCGAAAGAATGTTTCACTCTTGGGATGTCAATGCATCGTTGTGCGTTTCTTAATGCGTATTGAATAGTTCTGTATTTTGGTTTATTTGCATAATAAAATTTTTGTGAATATCTTCCTAAACAGTTTAAGTACAATTTTTATAAATCGAAAATTTCTGGATTTGGAGTTTTTTGGAAATTGCTAACAGTAGATTTTTGTAAGGCTCTAAGTGGTTTTAATAGGTTGTATAAGTTCCTCCCCATATAACAATCATATACTGTAAAACGGATTGAAATAAACCCATATATATATTTTTAATCATAGAATGATTAAGAATTGCATGCAGCGTTCTAATTGTAACTGTAATGGATTTAAGTCGTTGAAAAAGATTAATAATATGCTGGCTCCAATTTAGTTGGTAATCAATAATGACACCAAAATATTTGTAACTGTTAACTTTTTTTATAGTAGGACATGTACATTTTTTAATATTAATGCAATCATGAGTATGGCATTTAATATTTTTGATAAAGTTATTATTTGGATATAGCCTATATCTAATATAAACAGTTTTCTGTACATTTAGATGCATTCCATTTTCATTTCCTCACTTATTTATATTTAATATATCAATTTCTGCCTCTTTATAATTTATAAAATCATCTCTTGTGTAAGTTAAGACCAAGTCATCAGCCTAACCTTGTATATGGCCATTCAAATTTTGGTGAACTAATTATGAAGATGCAAATCAATACTTACATTTCAAGAACATAGTCAAAATGTTCAAGCACCCAATGATATATTTAAAAGAAAGTTACTAAGTCAAATAAGACTACTCATAATATTAAAGGACGTTGAAGTAATGATATCAAAGATATTAAATAAGATAAAGTTAAAGTTAGCTTTTTATTAAAAATTCTTAAAGAAATGATATGTTTGTAAAAACATTTTATTAAAAGAAATTACTTAAGATGCTCCGCTAGCACCAAGAAATTTAAATTACTAAAGTGCCATATAGTGGATTTATGATTCAAACATCATTTAAATCTGACATTGCGTTGTGTTTTTCTTTTTATATTTACCAGAATCTTAAGTTATTTCGAAATTGGTTGAATAAAGTTTTAATAAGTGTGTATACAATCTAATTAGAAGCAGACACAAGAAGATAGAAATTATTTGTATTTTAATAAGCAAGAAAGTTTATAGAATTTAATCCCAAATATCCTTTTCCTTTGAAGGAAAAATAATTTAAGTTTCCCAAGAAATGTAAAGAATATTACATTTATATTGCAGATAAGATACAACAAGAATTAATATTACCCCCATGTTTGAATCAAGCCAAGATATTTCAATGCTTTAAAAGCAGAAACTATAGAATACATAAACATGTGCATAGGAAAACATAGTTATAATCCAGATGTGTGGCCAACACAAAATCAGACATTGAAAGGTTGAATGCAAAAATAGGCAAAGTGAAATAACAAGGTTATTCAGAATTGTGACAATGGGTAACCAATGAGATTAAAATAACTCATGGATTGATTCAACCAATTACAAAAACTAAGAGAAGTAACATTCTCTTAAAAAATTGAAAATTTCATATCATAAAGACATGAAAAAAAAATAATAGCATTTTAGCTAATTATAAGAAGAAAGTTATTAAATTGGAGTACTCAGCAATTAACCACAAACAGGATGTGAATAAGATTAATGGGACACAAGTTAACAAATTAAGTCCCCCTTAAAAATTGATATAAAAGATATTTTCTAATTACATATTGGCCTAGACTGAAGAAAGAAGAGAATATAACAAAAAAAATTTAATGAATTTAGAAAGGTTAAATTGTCCTAATAGAAAAATTAACTATGTCCCACTGAGCATGACGCACTACAACAGTGTAGTGGCTACATGTTTAGAACTGGATGTAAATGAAATCCGGAGAAGAGGTTGTCTGGAAAACCAGCACAATCTGTATCAAGGTTTAGGTTGAAGAATGTCCATCTCAACAGACTTAACAGGTGAGGGTGAAAATTAAAAAGTTGCTTACATTTCCTGATATTGATGAAAGAAAAAAAAGACTATGTAATCTATTACATTTTTGCAGATAGAACTATTGAAGGCACACTGAAGAGGCGGTAAACTTAAGATGGAATTTCATGCTGGCATCCTGGCTGATGGTCTGAAGAGCAGTGAAGAAAATTTGCAGTATTGTTCAATTTAAGCTTTTGGAGTAACAATCCAATGGCTCATGGCTAGCACATGAAAGCAATGGCAATGCGTTCCCTGAAGCTTGAACATGCAAATTATGGAATGGCATTAACTGCTGAATCAACAATTGATAAACCTAGGCAACATTGTTGAGTAAGACATGAAGGAAAAAAAAATATTTAATACAAATAATGGAATATACATGAAGATATTCACAGCATTTGTTAAAAGCTAGAATCATTGCTTTTCACCATATCTAATCTTAATATCCAAGTTCAAAAATAATTAAAAAAAAACATGTGATGGCTAAAAATATCCTATTTTTTTACAACATCACATACCTTAAACGACCCCCCCAAAAAAGAAATTTTATACTTGACAAAAGTATAAATAAAAACTACAATGAACACTATGTGAATCTCTTTCAAAATTAAGTGTTCTTTAAAGTCAAGAATAATAGTACACAACTGAGTCATAACTTAAGAGAAGTTTACAATTATTTCTTTCAGATAACTGACATATTAAATTGTACAAAACCAAACTCAAGGTTCAAACTCAAAATTGCGCAACAAAAGATTCAAAACTATCGTTTAAAATTGTGCTATGATTAACATATAACCATTAAGCTAATCAGAAAAATAAAGAAACAATCATTTGCATAAAGAAAATAGAATTTGTAGCTTTTAGAAAAGAGATGCACATAATTCAACAGACACAATATCCCATACTTGGATCATAAAGACATACAAAAAGACATCAATAGGCAATGAAAGCAAAGTTCAACTGATGACAGTGAACAAAAATTGCTATTAAATAAAGTGGTATAATAAGATAAGGCCAAAGATGTATAAAAAGGCACCTGGAAAATGTCTCATCATGTAAAGATTTTTCTATCGAAAAATGGAAGGAAAACTTAAACTGAAATTAAATGAAATGAATATCCCAATTGGGTTTAAAAATTGACAGAATAAAACTGTCATACCAATTCACATAATCATAACCAATATTGTCTGAAAAAAAACGACCAAGCAAACAAGGCTAAAATAAAATGATTGACTAAATTTGTGAACTGTATAATATCATGCATAAAGCATAAATATTAAAGCCAACTTCATGAAAAAGTTTTATGCTAAAAAAAAAATTAATTTTCTACCAACATAATAATAATATTATTTAAAGGTAGTCAGAACACAAAAATCAATCAACAAATTATACCAAGTTGCTATAAGAAACATCTTATCAAAAGGCCGAATAGATAAACTATTATTATTAACCAGTATGAGGGAAAAAATAAATATCTATGAATCATATAATTAAACTGCAACACACACACAACAGCCAATTAAAATATTCCAAAACTTCTCTTATTATTTATTCATTAAAAAGAAATTTAACAATCTCTTACTAGAACAAGATTGTTCGAAATTCTGACACTAAGCACCAAAACAACTAGAACAAGATTGTTCGATATCCTGGCACTAGGCACCAAAATAACTAGAACAAGATTGTTCGATATCATGGTCACGGCACCAAATATCGCAACCATATATTAATGGTTGTTGAACTAATTATGAAGATGCGAATAGATACTTACATTACAAGAACATAGTCAAAATGTTCAAGCACCCAATGATATATTTAAAAGAAAGTTACTAAGTCAAATAAGACTACTCATAACATTGAAGGACGTTGAAGTAATGATATCAAAGATATTAAATAAGAAAAGGTTAAAGTTAGCTTTTTATTAAAAATTCTTAAAGAAATGATATGTTTATAAAAACATTTTATTAAAAGAAAGTACTTAAGATGCTCCGCACCAAGAAAATTAAAATACTAAAGTGCCATATAGTGGATTTCTGATTCAAACATCATTTGAATCTGACATTGCGTTGTGTTTTTCTTTTTATATATACCAGAATCTTAAGTTACTTAGAAATTGGCTGAATAAAGTTTTAATAAGTGTGTATGCAATCTAATTAGAAGCAGACACAAGAAGATAGAAAATATTTGTATTTTAATAAGCAAGAAAGTTTGTAGAATTTAATCCCAAATATCCTTTTCCTTTGAAGGAAAAATAATTTAAGTTTCCCAAGAAATGTAAAGAATATTACATTTATATTGCAGATAAGATACAACAAGAATTAATAATACCCCCATGCTTGAATCAAGCCAAGATATTTCAATGCTTTAAAAGCAGAAACTATAGAATACATAAACATGTGCATAGGAAAACATAGTTATAATCCAGTTGTGTGGCCAACACAAAATCGGACATTGAAAGGTTGAATGCAAAAATAGGCCAAGTGAAATAACACAAGGTTATTCAGAATTGTGACAATAGGTAACCAATGAGATTAAAATAACTCATGGATTGATTCAACCAATTACAAAAACTAAGAAAAGTAACATTCTTTTATAAAATTGAAAATTTCATATCATAAAGACATGAAAAAAAAAATAATAGCATTTTAGCTAAATATAAAAAGAAAGTTATTAAATAGAACCACTCAGCAATTAACCACAAACAGGATGTGCATAAGATTAATGGGACACAAGTTAACAAATTAAGCCCCCCTTAAAAATTGATCAAAAGATATCCTCTAATTACTTATTGGCCTAGACTGAAGAAAGCAGAGAATAAAACAAAAATAAAAATTTAATGATTTTAGAAAGGTTAAATTGTCCTAATAGAAAAATTAACTAAGTCCCACTCAGCATGATTCACTACAACAGTGTGGTGGCTACATGTTTAGAACTGGATGTAAATGAAATCCGGAGAAGAGGTTGTCTGGAAAACCAGCACAAAATGTATCACAGTTTATGGTAAAGAATGTCCATCTCAACAGACTTAACAGGTGAGGGTGAAAATTGGAAAGTTGCTTACATTTCCTGATATTGATGAAAGAAAAAAAGACTATGTAATCTATTACATTTTTGCAGATAGAACTATTGAAGGTACACTGAAGAGGTGGTAAACTTAAGATGGAATTTCGCTGTTGGAACTGGAGCCGATGGTATGGCTCCAGAGGGGCACCCTTAGATCGTAAAACAGGCAGGGTGCCCAGGCGCACATGCGATAGGAGTACAGGCAGCCTTCAAGGGCTGCTCCTATGTATACGGCTCAAGAGGAAGCCCGTCCGCTCACCGGTGGGTCATCGATGTTGAGGGGAAAGGTGAAGAGTTACGAGATGTTGTTCGTATCCCCTCCAATGACCTTACAGAGACGCTGAGATGACGAAGATGGAAGGCACCTCTTCTCTAGATGGTTGAGGCTGGCAGAGGCACACCAGCAAGTCGTTGCTGACGAGCCAGCCAAAGCTCCCTATTCATGAAGGCGATGGAAGTGGTCAGGTCCAGCTTATAAGCAATGCCGGTGGAGTAGTCCATCAGAAATCACACTGACTGGATGGAGAAGGCAGTCAGATTAAAATGTGATGAAAGGCGATCCCAGATGGACTGGGCGAACGGGCACTCGAAAAAGACATGGTCAATGGATTCAGGAGACCCACAAAACAGGCAACTAGCAGAACCGACTACTCCCCACTGATGTAGACGTTGGAGAGTAAAGAATCCATGGTGCAGCAGACGCCATTGAAAATTAAACACAGTCCTCTCGAAGGCGAAGGACTTGATGGCCTTCAAGATGGCTGACCATGGATATACGGGGTGCCAGGGTACAATGTCAAAAGACGCACCCTGGTCGGCCTGGTGGAAGAACCAATATAGACGTAGGCTTCCCCAGTCTTGTGGGTCTACCTGACGCAGATCTTGAACAAAGTTCGCTAAGTCTCCCTGGATTCGGTTGTAGAACACAGGAGATCGTAGGTTGATTGTCACTGGCGGCGAAATGGGAACTGGTAGCCCATTCACCTTGAAGAAGAAATGCAAGTGCAGGAACAGAAAATTGGCCCAGAAGAAGGAAGACCCGGATCAAGGTAGCCATTCTGGCCGCAATGAGGTAGTGCCGGATGTTAGGCAGGCCCAGGCCTCTTCCCTCGAAGGGGATATACAGCAGTTTCCGGCGAAGGGGATGGCAGGCTGCTGCATACCCCCAAATACAGTCTGCAATGGCGCAATGCACCTTCTTCAAAAGTTGAGAAGATGGCAAGGCGAATAGGCATTTCGATGTCAATAGGGACAAGATGTGTGTCTTGATGAACCTCGCCTTGACAAACATCGAGGTGGAATAACGAAAGTTCTTGCCAAGGCGAGACAAACACTTGTCAATAACTTGCTGCCACTGACGAGGGTCCATGTCGGGTAGAAAAGAGAAGACGTATCCCAGCACTGTGATTTGCTCACACCACGTTATTGGGAAGGTTTGAAGATAGTCCACTGTCCATTTCCCAATAGCGATGCCTTTAGACTTGACGAGATTGATGGAACTTCTCGTCGAAGTGCTAAAGTGATCGAAAGATTCTTTATAGATGCCCAGGGAATACGCATCAGATGCAAATAACACTACATCATCAGCATATGCCAGCGTACGGATATTGATGGAAGCAGCTGGCAAATCATACCCCCGGACATCTGGGTGGCGATTAAGAAATTGTAATAATGGCTCCAAATAGAAAATATATAAGAGGGGAGAGATGGGACACCCCTGCCTAATGCCTTTGGAGAGTTCGAAGAAAGGCGAGTTGGAGTCATTAATCGCCACGCATGACGTGGGAGAAGCATACAGTGCTGAGATAATTGTAGCAAATTTCCAAAGATGAAGATGGTGAAACACTCGGAAAAGAAACACGTGATTCACCTTGTCAAAGGCCTTTTTCTGGTCAAGACTTAGGACGGCAAGAGTCTGACGACGCACACACGCTTCCTCTATAACACATTTGATGGTGATGATGCTGTCGGACATCCTGCGAGATGGAATGGAGCAGGATTGTCCCGGATTGAAGAACTTGTCGGCAAAGCATTTTAGCCATTGCTGGAGCACGCCAGTGAAGACCTTATAATCTGTGTTGAGTAGAGTAATAGGCCTCCACTGGGTGACGAGTTCAGGATTCGGTACCTTGGGGAGTAAGATGATTCTTCCTGCGGTAAAGTCCGACGTGATGGAGGAATGGTCCTTAATAATGGAGATGAAAACTTGCACCAGGAAAGGCCCAAGAAGTTTCCAAGTCGCATTGTAGAACGAATACGGGATGCTGTCTAATCCTGGGCTGGACTGATGACGGCCATTCAATGACAGGTGAGCATCCGCAGTGAAGGGTCTAAGTGCCTCGATCCAATTCGTCGTGGCGTCGGATGGAAAGACTGGGTGGCCAAAAAATGATGAAAAATGGGAGTGAAAATCCGACAAGATGTCAGCGTCGGTTTCCACTGTCCCATTCTCCACCACCAAACCATGGCACCTCTTCTTGTTGGCGCGACGCCTCTCCTCAGCGAATGCAGCTGACGACATATTGTAGACGTCAGACGCCCAGGACAGTTTGGCCCCGAGAGCTGCGCCGGCGGCCTTGCGGATCATTAGAGCATTGATATCGTTCTTCACCTGGCGGATGTCATCAGCATAAGCCCCCTTCCGGATGGAACAGCGGAGGAGGCGCAGGATTTCTTGGAGCATGAGGAGATGGCGCCGATTGCGTCTGGCCACATCACACGCAATCTTTCTAAAGAAGCAACGGATCTTTAATTTTAATGAAAGCCGCGAAGCTAACGACGGAGGCAGGTTGTGAAGGTGTCTTTCCACATACCGAACGAACATTCCCTTGTATTTATCGATGTCAAGCAGAGAAGCGTTCAGAAACCAATTGTCCGAAGTAGTACCTGCAGAGGAGGCAGGGAATGGAGGGTTCCAGGACCTCTTGATGGCACTGTGGTCTGTAAAAGAGCACGGAATGACCACCACTGTGGTCTGAAAGGTGGACCTTCATTGGTTGGAATGAGAAGAAGACGCCCACAGATCGAATAGTGCATTCCGCTGGCACAACTGGTAGACGTACCCAGATGAAAAGATGTTGTTCTCATCCGGATGGCAATTGAAGTCCCCACTGCAGGTAAGGACGAGCACAGGTAGAAGTCCAGGTCTTCAAAGAACGTCCGTTTCTCTGCTGATAAACACGGGGCGTACACATTAAGCAATCGGAATTTGAGACCAGATAGTAGGAGGTCCAAAGAAATTACTCTGCACTCACAGTCAAAGACGCAGTTCGACACCACAATAGAGGGGTTGACGATGATTGTAGCAACCCCCTGTCCATGTAGCGAAGATGAGTTGATGAAGAACTGCGCGGATGGATATTGACTGCGAAGGCCAGGTAGGTTAGCAAGCTGTTGCAAAGCAGGTAGCTTTACCTCTTGAAGGAGTAGAATATCTGGCCTGTACAGGGCAACGAATGATGACAAAACCGATTGCTTGAAAGACGAACCAAGGGAACGAGCGTTTAGGGGAAAAACCTTTACTGCGAATTTAGGCTGATGGGGGCTGACCTTTATCTGAAGGAGTCTTGAGCCTCACGGATGACGGAGGAGGCTCAGATGTTTTTCTGTCTAGGGGAGCGAGCACGTCCCGAAGAGGAAGAGTGGTTGCGATAATGACAGTCTACGCAGATGTCTCGTTCAGATGAAGAGGACATGGGAATCCGGTCCCTCTTGCTACGATGTTGTCGGGCCTTTTTCTTGCGAGGGCTCTTAGGCGTCGAAAGAACATCCCGCTGAGCAGACGCTGATGGCTTGGTAGTCCCAGCAATGGATGAAATATTACCAGGCGTGGGTGCACAGGCGATTCGAAGAAGCTTCGATGCCGATGTGAGAGCAGGTGGATAAAGAGTTGGAAACTCCTCCACATCAAACACCGAACCGGAGCACAACGAATCGTCCAAGATGACTTCAGCAGAGTGGCAGTCCTCCACCATCGGGGAAACATCAGGCAAAGGTGGGCGTGAAGGAAGAGTTTCCTGATCCACACGTGGCCGAGGAGGGGGTGTCGGCATGTCCTTCCCAGGAGTCGTAGGACGTGGCAACGATGGAGGTGTCGTCTTCGAAATCGTTGGTGAAGGAGGAGGCGACGATGGTGGGGTCGCCTTCGACTTCCTCAGTGATGAAGAAGGCGTCGATAGTGGGGCCAACTTCGTTTTCCCCGATAAAGGAGGAGGTGACTCCAACGATGGGGTCGTCTTCGATGTCCTTGGTAGAGGACGAGGCGCTGTTGCTCTGCTCAGCTCAGTTGACTTGACCGGTGAAGTCATCTTTCCTGGTTGGTGGGACGATATTCCTTGAGGCAATGGCGTTGGGACTGCTGATAAGGCATCTGACCTCTCCTGGCACTGGTGGAACGTGTGCACGGTCTTGTGGCAGAAATCACATTTCTGAAGGAGAGGACAGTCTTTTCGAACATGAGAACTCTTTTTGCAGTACTTGCTGCACTGCCTCTGGCCCTTGTACGACACGGAGACGTTAATTCCGCGCATCACAAAGTTAGAAGGAATGTCTTTATGAAGCTCCATGAAGACTACGATGTCGCCCGTCATCTGAAGAGGAGAATCTGGGTGCAG